>KQ995708.1:198276-219322 GCA_001598015.1 Dorcoceras hygrometricum
GTTGCTGATCACTTACGAAGCCCTTGCCAGGACCGTTGTTTGAAAAACATCGCATAACAATGGGACTGCGTCTGATGAGTAGTTGGCTTTAGGGCAAGTGGGAGATTGTTAGAGTAGATGCCCAACTAGCCAACTTGTGGCGTGTGGGTTTATAGAGTCTTGTATGTGACAGTCTTTATATATGGTATTCGCATTTGTTTATGGCATTCTTTATCTTCGTTATGTTTATATAATGTTAACAATTGTGTTGGATAAAGACCTAGAATGCACCATAGTGTATGTTAGATGTGATAGTGGGTATGACGGCTATCATGAAACACATCTAATAGTCACTGTGTATTCTGAATTTGTTCCTAGTCGATTGGGCCGTCAAAATGAGGATAAGGCCGCCCTAGATTGAGACTAGTATCTGCGATGCGAAGTACCGTGTTTCATTGGTAGGGAACATTGTGATGCTCTGAGCATGCAGATAGATAGTGACCTGGTGATCTATCGAACTACCCTCGTTCGGACTTTCCAAGTGGTTACCATTTGTCGAGTGGATAAGTCCGAGGGCTTGGTTGTACTGATTAGTCCTCACGACTCGAAACGTCATTGAGACTCTACATGATAGGAGTCTCACTTTGACTCGTTTGCCGACTCACTTGGGGTCATTAGGCGGCGGGATTGGGTGAGACCCCGATGCATGTAGGATTCGATGCTTCGTTGTCGAGGATTCACCGCTCGCTTACATGTGTAGATATCCTATGCTATCTGAGGGGATAATAGTGTATAAATCTCTGGCCAGAGTACTAAAAGTGTTTTAGGTAAATGGGTTTACCTAGTTACACTCGTGATGTCACTATTCGATCTCCAAGATGTATGCATAGCTATCGGATCTCTAGCGACTCTCAATTTACCAATGGTCGTTGATCTGATCGGGATATATGTGATGAAAGGACCGTACTGTACGCTAAACACGACCAACTGGTTCTTGCAGGCACTATCAGTGATACCTAGGGGATCATGGAGCGATGTTGCTAGGCGCTTTACCATGATCCGTTGGGCAAATCCGAAATTGTGATTTCGGAGCCACAATGGTTGTGGGCCCACGGCTAGCTGTATCCCTAAACCATTTAGGGTCACACAAGTACTGGATTCATGATTCCCGCACGGAAACTGAGCTCAATGTGTTGAGCATACGAAGAGGATTTTAGGGAGTGCGACTTCTTAAAAGTCAACAGGGGTCAAATTGCGATTTCCCGCTGTTGAGGGGCAAAACTGTCATTTTGGACTAGGTATCTGAAAAATTGTTTTTCACGTCATAACATTCAGTTTTGGAAACTGATTCAATCGGTCTGATATGATCGTCGATCGGAGTTATGATGAAACCGCAGTGATTTAAATGAACCGAATGTTCATATGGACCTGGGTATGACCCAAGTCCATTGGGCCGGTTCAAGCCCATCTATCACCTTTATTAAGTTAAGATGATTAGGGCTTGATAAAAAAAAATGATCATAACCTAAACCTAGCCTCCATAGACCACTCGGACGCCCCTCTCCTCTCGCCCCCTCTCTCGGCCGCGCCGCCGCCCAAGTGCCGCCGCCCCGCCGCCGTGTACGTTGATCGGACATGTTCCGATCAGCTTGACGAGGAGTTTCCGTCCATGCTGAATTCGTCAGTCCTTCTAGTGCAGGCTGACGAAGGTGTCTTGAATCCAGTCGTGGACCTGATTGACGATCTACCGCCGCCTACAGTTTGAAGTGCCGGTTTCCTCGTGAAACTGGTCGGAGCCAGGCGCCTAGACGCCAGCAAGGTAATCATCTAAGAACACCCTATGTATGTTTGTAGATTTCTTTGAATGTATTGAACACTTTCCGGGAAATTTTTGTTTTTCTGTTGCGCCCCGGGAAGTGGGATCCGGATCCGCCACCGCTATTCCAACACTCCTAGCTTCTACCATTACACACCAACCCCGAAGACTGTGTGACTAACTTCACTTCTTTTACGCCTCAGTGAGAAAGGCTACAAGGACTTTTTTAACGTCTTTGTCCAAAGACTACACACACTTCGTCTCAGTGCGAAAGACAACTAGACTTGTTTAACTTCTCTGTCCAAAGACTACAATGGAGAGTATTTGAATCACATTCACTCTTTATTTATTTCGCTCAACTCTCGAATATGAGTGAATGTGTGTGTGAGATTTACAGTGTAAGTATAATCTGTCAATGATTTAAATCTCACACACTCTGGGAAGTGCTCCTTGTTCGAGCTGGTATTCTGCTATATCCCCAGATCAAGTGTTGTGCGTCTTCAAGTGTTTTCTTTTTGGATTTGCACAACACACTCTCACTGTTATGGCGCATGGTTTCAATCTGCTTCATTGCGCCTCTTTATAAAGCCTCTTCTTGGATATATCCGTTGGACACAAAGATGTAGCCGTTCTGAAAAGTCTTCTGACGCATATGTACTTTGTGTCCTTTGGCATTTAATGCGTTGCAGGCTTTATTTGTCTTGAGCTGTGTTCATCGGCGATTCTGCAGCCTTTGGTCATTTTCGAGCTCTGTCCCTAGAATACAATACAAGCAAGTCGATTTGAATACTAAACATTGTGTGTCGTTTAGCGTTGTATTCAAATCTCCTTGCTCGTAGATTTAATGGCATCTGTCCTGCCATCTAGCTGGTTTGTCCTAAACCAGCTTGCCAGCTTGTTCATCAATCTGATCTTCATCGAGCTGGTTGCTTCTCCAAGCCGTTCAAAGATCTCTTCGTCTCCTCTTGTTTGCAACCGCTCTTGAGCAACTCTTCTAATTTGCTCTTGTCAGCTGATCTTCATCATCTTCAGAGCGTTGAGCTGATTTGACCTTAACCAGCTTGATTCTGCTCTTTGTTCTTAGATGCTCCCAAGCTGATTTGTCTTTAACCATCTTGCCAGTTTGTTCGCCGTTCAGTTCTCCACAGAACTGATCTTGTGCGAGCTGATTTTTCAACTGGTTTCCTTCCCAGCTGATCTTCGAGCTGGTTTGCACTGAGCTTGTTATCCAGCTCGATTCCATCTCTGTTCCAGCTCGCAGGCTTATAATCCGACTGGGGAACTAAGTATGAGAATATGCAAGTGTGGGATCATCTTGCACATTTCCGCATAGGACCATTGCTGTCCCCTCCGAAATGGTTCAACTACTTTGTCGAGACCTAAGCCATTCTTCGGCCAAACATCTTCGTTTAGGCCTCCGAAATTGCATTGGCTACGCACTCAATAACTGCTCTTGTACACTGCACTTGATCTGCGCTTGAGCTGTTCTGCACTTGAGCATTCTTCGCTTCAACTCTGCACTTCAATTCTGCTCTTGATTCTGCGCTTGAACTGCTCTTCGTACTCTGCGCTTGATCTTCGTGCTGCTCCAACATCCAGCTGATGAACCAGCTTGATGTTCCTTGCACTTCTGGAAGTAAACTGTCGAACCAGTTTGTGCGTCCCTTACTGTTCCAGCTTGATATCTTCGACCAGTCCAGCTCAGGCGTCCCTTCACTGTCCTAGCTTGGATATCTTCACGTCTACTCCAGTCTAAGCAAGCTGCGCATGTCAAGTAGAGCATTAGTACAATAGAAACAGATTTTGTGTGAATCAAAACTTAGATTCTGATCTCTAAACACAGATCCAACAATCCTTCCCCTTTTGACTGTCCTAGCTTGGATATCTTCACGTCTACTCCAGTCTAAGCAAGCTGCGCATGTCAAGTAGAGCATTAGTACAATAGAAACAGATTTTGTGTGAATCAAAACTTAGATTCTGATCTCTAAACACAGATCCAACAATCTCCCCCTTTTTGATTAACACAAAATCTGGATAAACATATGCATGTATGTTTATGCTCAAAAATGTTTCTCCCCATTTTTGTGGGAATAAAAAAGAGTTAGAAGCCTTGTCTCACCCTTAATATTTAAAACAAAACTCCCCCTCAACAAAACATGGGGTAATTTTATTTTTGAAATAAAACGATTTTATGCATGGGAAGACAGTTTGTCGAAAGCTTTGTGTATGCATGAGATTTTGAAAACAAGGTCTATGCTACTCGAAATTTCTCATACATATAGACCAGAGGAGCATCAAGAAATATGCCTCCCCCTATCCATATGCTAAGGTTTGAAAACTTAAAAATTTTGTAGCATAGACAGGCTTACGAACGGATATCAGAGCGCAAACTGTTTAACAGTATTTTTCGAAGAAAATGCACTATTCAAGAACAACCTGCTCTGATACCACTTGTTGGGATCGAATTCCCTCTATTGATGTGCAATGACTAGTTATTCGATCAATAATCAGTGCTAGAGGGTGTAACCAAATCGAATGACAAGACGCATGATTCAGCTAGAAGTTGAAGCCGGGTTCACAAAGATCAGGCTGGTTTCAGCTTGAGTTAAAACCAACCCGATACAAAGCAAGCGCTAAACATGCTGATTCCAGTCGGAAGACTAGAACCAACTCGACACTTTGGCCGAACGATCTGGTTAACTTAACTTGAGCTGCAATAGCTCAGTGTTCTTGAATACTTTGTGCATCGAGATACAGATTGAGTAATGTAAATAAAACATGCGGAAATAACTCAAACTGCACTCTATCGTTCGAAGCCCAATTAAACAGTTATAAACGCGTAAGAAAATATGATATTTGTATGCAAGTACTAAAAATAGTAAAGAAGATACGCTGATTTGTTTCTGGAAGTTCGGAGCTCAATCTCCTACATCTCCCCTTCTTCCGCCACGGGAAGGATGCACTAGAAGACTTTGATTACAACGACCCTCGTTGCAACCCAATCTCTACGACCAGCAGCCGCAAGAACTCCTAGCTTCTACCATTGCACACCAGCCTCGCAGACTGTGTGACTAACTTCACTTCTTTTACGCCTCAGTGAGAAAGGCTACAAGGACTTGTTTAACGTCTTTGTCCAAAGACTACACAAACTTCTTTAACGTCTCAGTGCGAAAGACAACTAGACTTGTTTAACGTCTCTGTCCAAATACTACAATGGAGAGTATTTGAATCACATTCACTCTTTATTTATTTCGCTCAACTCTCAAATATGAGTGAATGTGTGTGTGTGAGATTTACAGTGTAAGCATAATCTGTCAATGATTTAAATCTCACACACTCTGGGAAGTGCTCCTTGTTCGAGCTGGTATTCTGCTATATCCCCAGATCAAGTGTTGTGCGTCTTCAAGTGTTTTATTTTTGGATTTGCACAGCACACTCTCACAGTTATGGCGCATGGTTTCAATCTGCTTCATTGCGCCTCTTTATAAAGCCTCTGCCTGTTGGACACAAAGATGTAGCCGTTCTGAAAAGTCTTCTGACGCATATGTACTTCGTGTCCTTTGGAATTTAATGCGTTGCAGGCTTTATTTGTCTTGAGCTCTATTCATCGGCGATTCTGCAGCCTTTGGTCATTTTCGAGCTCTGTCCCTAGAATACAATACAAGCAAGTCGATTTGAATACTAAACACTGTTTGTCGTTTAGCGTTGTATTCAAATCTCCTTGCTCGTAGATTTAATGGCATCTATCCTGCCATCTAGCTGGTTTGTCCTTAACCAGCTTGCCAGCTTGTTCATCAATCTGATCTTCATCGAGCTGGTTGCTTCTCCAAGCCGTTCAAAGTTCTCTTCATCTCCTCTTGTTTTCAACCGCTCTTGAGCAACTCTTCTAATTTGCTCTTGTCAGCTGATCTTCATCATCTTCAGAGCGTTGAGCTGATTTGACCTTAACCCAGCTTGATTCTGCTCTTTGTCTTAGCTGCTCCCAAGCTGGTTTGTCTTTAACCAGCTTGCCAGTCTGTTCGCCATTCAGTTCTCCATAGAACTGATCTTGTGCGAGCTGGTTTTTCAACTGGTTTCCTTCCCAGCTGATCTTCGAGCTGGTTTGCACTGAGCTTGTTATCCAGCTCGATTCCATCTCTGTTCCAGCTCGCAGGCTTATAATCCGACTGGGGAACTAAGTATGATAATATGCAAGTGTGGGATCATCTTGCACATTTCCGCATAGGACCATTGCTGTCCCCTCCGAAATGGTTCAACTACTTTGTCGAGACCTAAGCCATTCTTCGGCCAAACATCTTTGTTTAGGCCGCCGAAATTGCGTTGGCTACGCACTCAATAACTGCTCTTGTACACTGCACTTGATCGGCGCTTGAGCTGTTCTGCACTTGAGCATTCTTCGCTTCAACTCTGCACTTCAATTCTGCTCTTGATTCTGCGCTTGAACTGCTCTTCGTACTCTGCGCTTGATCTTCGTGCTGCTCCAACATCCAGCTGATGAACCAGCTTGATGTTCCTTGCACTTCTGGAAGTAAACTGTCGAACCAGTTTGTGCGTCCCTTACTGTTCTAGCTTGATATCTTCGACCAGTCCAGCTCAGGCGTCCCTTCACTGTCCTAGCTTGGATATCTTCACGTCTACTCCAGTCTAAGCAAGCTGCGCATGTCAAGTAGAGAATTAGTACAATAGAAACAGATTTTGTGTGAATCAAAACTTAGATTCTGATCTCTAAACACAGATCCAACAATCTCCCCCTTTTTGATTAACACAAAATCTGGATAAACATATGCATGTATGTTTATGCTCAAAAATGTTTCTCCCCATTTTTGTGGGAATCAAAAAGAGTTAGAAGCCTTGTCTCCCCCTTAATATTTAAAACAAAACTCCCCCTCAACAAAACATGGGCTAATTTTATTTTTGAAATAAAACGATTTTATGCATGGGAAGACAGTTTGTCGAAAGCTTTGTGTAGGCATGAGATTTTGAAAACAAGGTCTATGCTACTCGAAATTTCTCATACATATAGACCAGAGGAGCATCAAGAAATATGCCTCCCCTATCCATATGCTAAGGTTTGAAAACTTAAAAATTTTGTAGCATAGACAGGCTTACGAACGGATATCAGAGCGCAAACTGTTTAACAGTATTTTTCGAAGAAAATGCACTATTCAAGAACAACCTGCTCTGATACCACTTGTTGGGATCGAATTCCCTCTATCGATGTGCAATGACTGAAAACTTAAAAATTTTGTAGCATAGACAGGCTTACGAACGGATATCAGAGCGCAAACTGTTTAACAGTATTTTTCGAAGAAAATGCACTATTCAAGAACAACCTGCTCTGATACCACTTGTTGGGATCGAATTCCCTCTATCGATGTGCAATGACTAGTTATTCGATCAATAATCAGTGCTGGAGAGGGTGTAACCAAATCTAATGACAAGACGCAGGATTCAGCTAGAAGTTGAAGCCGGGTTCGCAAAGATCAGGCTGGTTTCAGCTTGAGTTAAAACCAACCCGATACAAAGCAAGCGCTAAACATGCTGATTCCAGTCGGAAGACTAGAACCAACTCGACACTTTGGCCGAACGATCTGGTTAACTTAACTTGAGCTGCAATAGCTCAGTGTTCTTGAATACTTTGTGCATCGAGATACAGATTGAGTAATGTAAATAAAACATGCGGAAATAACTCAAACTGCACTCTATCTTTCGAAGCCCAATTAAACAGTTATAAACGCGTAAGCAAATATGAGATTTGTATGCAAGTACTAAAAATAGTAAAGAAGATACGCTGATTTGTTTCTGGAAGTTCGGAGCTCAATCTCCTACATCTCCCCTTCTTCCGCCACGGGAAGGATGCACTAGAAGACTTTGATTACAACGACCCTCGTTGCAACCCAATCTCTACGACCAGCAACCGCAAGAACTCCTAGCTTCTACCATTGCACACCAGCCCCGCAGACTGTGTGACTAACTTCACTTCTTTTACGCCTCAGTGAGAAAGGCTACAAGGACTTGTTTAACGTCTTTGTCCAAAGACTACACAAACTTCTTTAACGTCTCAGTGCGAAAGACAACTAGACTTGTTTAACGTCTCTGTCCAAAGACTACAATGGAGAGTATTTGAATCACATTCACTCTTTATTTATTTCGCTCAACTCTCAAATATGAGTGAATGTGTGTGTGTGATTTACAGCGTAAGCATAATCTGTCAATGATTTAAATCTCACACAATCTGGAAAGTGCTCCTCGTTCGAGCTGGTATTCTGCTATATCCCCAGATCAAGTATCGTGCGTCTTCAAGTGTTTTCTTTTTGGATTTACACAACACACTCTCACTGTTATGGCGCATGGTTTCAATATGCTTCATTGCGCCTCTTTATAAAGCCTCTGCTTGGATATATCCGTTGGACACAAAGATGTAGCCGTTCTGAAAAGTCTTCTGACGCATATGTACTTTGTGTCCTTTGGAATTTAATGCGTTGCAGGCTTTATTTGTCTTGAGCTCTGTTCATCGGAGATTCTGCAGCCTTTGGTCATTTTCGAGCTCTGTCCCTAGAATACAATACAAGAAAGTCGATTTGAATACTAAACATTGTTTGTCGTTTAGCGTTGTATTCAAATCTCCTTGCTAGTAGATTTAATGGCATCTGTCTTGCCATCTATCTGGTTTGTCCTTAACCAGCTTGCCAGCTTGTTCATCAATCTGATCTTCATCGAGCTGGTTGCTTCTCCAAGCCGTTCAAAGATCTCTTCGTCTCCTCTTGTATTCAACCGCTCTTGAGCAACTCTTCTAATTTGCTCTTGTCAGCTGATCTTCATCATCTTCAGAGCGTTGATCTGATTTGACCTTAACCAGCTTGATTCTGCTCTTTGTTCTCAGCTGCTCCCAAGCTGGTTTGTCTTTAACCAGCTTTCCAGTCTGTTCGCCGTTCAGTTCTCCACAGAACTGATCTTGTGCGAGCTGGTTTTTCAGCTGGTTTCCTTCCCAGCTGATCTTCGAGCTGGTTTGCACTGAGCTTGTTACCCAGCTCGATTCCATCTCTGTTCCAGCTCGCAGGCTTATAATCCGGCTGGGAACTAAGTATGAGAATATGCAAGTGTTGGATCATCTTGCACATTTCCGCATAGGACCATTGCTGTCCCCTCCGAAATGGTTCGACTACTTTGTCGAGACCTAAGCCATTATTCGGCCAAACATCTTCGTTTAGGCCTCCAAAATTGCGTTGGCTACGCACTCAATAACTGCTCTTGTACACTGAACTTGATCTGCGCTTGAGCTGTTCTGCACTTGAGCATTCTTCGCTTCAACTCTGCACTTCAATTCTGCTCTTGATTATGCGCTTGAACTGCTCTTCGTACTCTGCGCTTGATCTTCGTGCTGCTCCAACATCCAGCTGATGAACCAGCTTGATGTTCATTGCACTTCTAGAAGTAAACTGTCGAACCAGTTTGGGCGTCCCCTTACTGTTCCAGCTTGATATCTTCGACCAGTCCAGCTCAGGCGTCCCTTCACTGTCCTAGCTTGGATATCTTCACGTCTACTCCAGACTAAGCAAGCTGCGCATATCAAGTAGAGCATTATTACAATAGAAGCAGATTTTGTGTGAATCAAAACTTAGATTCTGATCTCTAAACACAGATGTGAGGAATCAGATTTTAGCTTAGTGATTAATTGATTTGATTTGGGATTAATCACGTGAATTTTGAGGTTCCTGCTGATTTTGGACGTTGCGTTAATTTTGGAAATTTAGTCGCAGCGAATTTTATGGTAAAGTCAACGCGGGTCAACGTCACTGTAGCTACCTGCTGGTAGTTTTGCCTCAGTAGGGTGACGTAGGAGTGACGAAATCGTAATGCAGGGTTACCTGTTGGTTTTAGTTGTGTGCATGGTCGCTGCTGGTTGGCGTTGTATTTAGCGGGAGATGGAGCGTAGAGGCGACACGTGTTAGTCAACGTTTTGAGTGTTGACTAGTGGTATCAGCAGTTGCGTTGTAATAGAGAGAGCTGCTGCTGGTATTAGGCGCGCGTTATTGCAAGGTTTAGCGAGGGAGTGACGCGTGGCGAGTACTGTTATGCACGTGGAAACCAGCAGCAGGAGCTTCCTTAGTGCAACTGCTGGTTTTTCTTCGTGGTGAAGGATGGGTTCCTGCTGGATGACCAGCAGTTGGTAGCGATGTTGGAATAGACTTTACGGCGTCGTTTAGATATATTGACACGTCGTCGTTTGGAGTGATTTTATGTAACCAGCGGTTGATGGGTTTTGAAGGGAATTCGATAACCAGCTTTTGGTTTCTTTGCAAGAGATAATTGTTGTCTGCTGATAGAACGCTGCGGCGTCGTTTTGTTTAGTAAGAACGGTGTCGTTTCGAGATTGTAGTTTCGCATACAACATTTGTTTGCTTCTGCTGAATTTAACGAAAGGAAAAGAGCGCTGCTGCTGATAGACTTCTGCTGGTCACTTCGATTGATTTTAGTGATCAGCAGGCGAGGAGTTAAGAGGTATTTATAGAAGTGTTGATCGACACTTAGAATCATTTTCGAACCAGAAATATCTTATCTCTATTTCCAAACCCTCGAATTTTCTACTGTTCACCGTCACTTTCAATCGCCATTTCCCGTCGATTCCAGCCTCTGTTTTTGACGATTTGAGTGGCGCTGGACTCCCCTAGCTTAGCTCTTTCGTTTGCTACCCATTTCGAACCCTGTATTAGCGCTGGTGTGGAAACGCGAAGCTGTTGGAGTTCGAAGCTTTTTAAGAAAAGTCTATACGTGCGTTCTTCTGCTAGCGTGAGCTTTTGGATTTTTCGCTTCCAGGATTTTCTACCGAGGATTTCGTGTTGGGGATCCGGATCCGCCCCCAGGCAGGCAGCGGAAGAACAATCAAAAATTGAACCGGGAGGCGATCAATACGAAAAACTAATCTACATTCTACGACATTCATAGGATGTTCAGCGTGTTACCTCTCTGGCACTTGTGCCTGGCTCCAACCGTGATTACAATAATCCGGCTCTTCTCGGTAGATTGCGGTAGATACGCCAATCCGGTCCACGACCAGATCCGAGACTCCTTCGTCAGACTGCACTAGAAGTCCTGACGAGATCAGCACGATCGGATTCTCCTCGAAAAACTAGGCCGGAACAAATTCCGGCGAAGTTGGCGGCGGCGGCGCACGGCGGCGGCGGCGGCGGCGGCGAGAGAAGGGAGAGAGGCGGCGGATTTTGGTGTCTAGGGTTAGGTTTTCTAATTGTGTTGTATGATTAATCAAGTCACTAAGTCTAATTAAATAGACTTAAAGTTGGACTTGGGCCGGTCCAATGGGCCCGGGTCCAAATGACGATATCCATCGCTGTGACTTCATCGCAACTCCGATCGCCGATCAGATCGGACCGAACGACTCAGTTTCCAAAACTGAATGTTATGATGTGAAAAACAATTTTTCAGATTATCAAACCCCAAATAGCAAAATGACCGTTTTTCCCCTCAACAGAGTCAAATCCCGGTTTGACTCCTGTTGACTTTTAGGAAGTCGCACTTCCCGAAATCCTCTTCTCGTGCTCAACACATTGAGCTGAGTATCCGTGTGGGAGTTTCGAATCCAGTACTTGTGTGACCCTCAATGGTTCAGGGATACAGCTAGCCGTGGGCCCACAACCATTGTGGCTCCGGAATCACAATTCCGGACCTGCCCAACGGATCATGGTAAAGCGTCTAGCAACATCGCCCCATGATCCCCTAGGTATCACTGATAGTGCCTGCAAGAACCAGTCGGTCGTGTTACAAATCCAGAGGTTGAATTCGTGTCATCCACATCGCATTGGAAACTAGAATTAGTGTAGCCTTCCAATTTCAGTTCACCACCCACATAGACCATGAACATATTCTTAGTCCTTCGCAAGTACTTAAGAATATCTTTCACAGCCTTCCAATGCATTTGGTTGGGGTTGTCTTGGTAGCGGCTCATGACGCTCAGAGCAGATGCGACATCCGGTCTAGTCGAGATCATACCATACATAATACTATCTATTTCCGAGGCATACGGCACACATGTCATACTCTCTATCTCATCAATAGTCTTCGGACACATAGACTTAGATAGAGTGACCCCATGGCACATAGGTAGGTGTCCTCTCTTGGACTCTTGCATAGAGAACCTCTTATGTATGGTATCGATGTAGGTCGCTTGGGTACGCCCATGGCACATAGGTAGGTGTCCTCTCTTGGACTCTTGCATAGATAACCTCTTAAGTATGGTATCGATGTAGGTCTCTTGGGTGAGTCCGAGCATCCATTTCGATCTATTTCTATAGATCTGTACTCCCAGAATATAGGACGCTTCACCCATGTACTTCATTGAGAATCTACTAGAAAACCGTACTTTAGTTGACTGCAGCATTTCTACATCATTCCAAATAAGTATAATGTCATCAATATAAAGTACAACGAATGTCACGGAATTTTTGACTACCTTCTTGTACACACATGGATCCTCGTGATTTTTTATGAAACCAAATTATTTAATCGTTTCATCAAATCTCAGGTTCCAACTTCTCGATGCTTGCTTGAGACCGTATGCATAAAGTTTGCATACTTTATGCTCACTTCCTACATATGTGAAACCCTCAGGCTGCATCATATAGATCTCTTCCTTAATGTTTCCATTAAGGAACGCAGTCTTCACATCCATTTGCCATATCTCATAGTCGTACCATGCGGCAATGGCTAGCAGGATTCTACTAGACTTGAACATTGTAACTGATGAAAAGGTTTCGTCATAGTCAACACCTTGCCTTTGAGTGTAACCTTTTACTATCAGTCGCGCCTTGTTGGTCAATACCTTACCATTAGACCCAAGTTTTTGTTGTATATCCATTTGCACCCAATAGGAACAATTCCTTCAGAGGATTTTCAAGAGTCCAAACTTGGTTTAAATAGTCAATCTCGGATTGCATTGCTTCAAGCCACAAATTTACAATCAGCATCGAAAATCGCCTCCTTGAAAGTTCTTGGATCACATCCAACAGTTTGATCACTTTGATCCCCTTCAAGCAGGAAACCATATCTAACAGGAGCCCTAGGAAACCTTTCAGATCTCCTAGGTGTGTTCATATCAAGGATTGGCTCTTGAGATGTGGGAGATTAACTTGGTCTTCAGTTGGTCCTCGAACTTCTTCGAGTTCTACTATCATGCATTTTCTATCAAGTAGAAATTCCTTTTCCAAAAATGTGGCATTTCTAGAAACAAACACTTTTGATTCATTGGGATATTAGAAGCAGTATCCAATAGAATTTTTTGGATACCCAATGAAGTAGCATAAGATGGATCAATTATCCAGCTTATCTCCCACTATCTGCTTCACGTAAGCAGGACATCCCCAAATCGTCAAGTACGAGTACTTGGGTGGCTTGCCCATCCATATCTCATATGGAGTTTTATCCACTACCTTGTTGTCGACATTGTTCAACAACATTACCTCCGTTTCAAGCGCATAGACCCAAAACGAGGTAGGAAGTTCAGTGAAGCTCATCATAGATCGAACCATGTGCTTCAAGGTTCGATTACGACACTCCGTTACACCATTGAGTTGTGGTGTGGCCGGAGGGGTCCACTGTGAGAGAATCCCATTCTCCTTATGATACTCTTGTTACCTCCGTTTCAAGCGCATAGACCCAAAACGAGGTAGGAAGTTCAGTGAAGCTCATCATAGATCGAACCATGTGCTTCAAGGTTCGATTACGACACTCCGTTACACCATTGAGTTGTGGTGTGGCCGGAGGGGTCCACTGTGAGAGAATCCCATTCTCCTTATGATACTCTTGAAATTCGGGACTCAAGTATTCTCCACCTCGATCGGATCAAAGTGTTTTAATACTTTTTCCTAGTTGATTTTCTACTTCAGCCTTGAATTCCTTGACCCTTTCAAAGGATTGAGACTTGTGCTTCATTAAGCACAAGTACCCATACGTAGAGTAATCATCGGTAAAGGTGATGAAGTAGGTGTAACCGGACTTATGTACCAATGCTAAGCGGGGCACACACATCAGTATGGATCAAATCCAATATGCCTTGAGCACGTTCAGGCTTACTCGTGAAGGGAAATTTTGTCATTTTTCCCTCGAGACATGATTCACAAGTTGGTAAGGAGTTAACATGTCACTCCTAACCAACTTTTTCATTCTCTTCATGGAAATATGACCTAACCTAGCATGCCAAAGTTGTGTCGGGTTGAAATTATCTTTTTTCCTTTTGATTTTTGTTTTATGTGTTTCAACATCACGTTTTGGAAATTCTCTCAATTTTAAGTTGTACAGATCATTTTCGCGTTCCCCAATTTCAATTAAACATTCATTCTTGTAAATATTGCAAATCTAATTAGAAAAATGACAAGAATATCCATCACTATCAAGCATAGAAACCGAAATAATGTTCTTTATTAATTCGGGAACAAATAAAACGTTTTTCAACAACACCTTATTATTTGAAGAAAGAAATAAATAGACATCTCCAATTGCTTCGGCCGCAACCCTTGCTCCCTTTTTCCAAGCCTCAAGTGGGTCTCACCCTCCCTAAGACACCGACTTCTTGTCATTACCTGAAAGTCATTGCAGATATGAGATCCACATCCGGTATCAAGTAACTAGAAAGTCGAGTTAAGAGACATATTTATTCAATGTAGAATATAACTTTTGTATTTTGCAACTGCTTGAGGTAATCCCGACAGTTCCTCCTCCAATGCCCAGGCGTGTGGAAGTGGTGGCAAAAATCCTCAGACTTGTTCGGCTTTGAGCCTTACCGTGGGCCTCTTGGAGGGCTTTTCCTCCTTTGCAGGGGCATAACGCTTCTTACCCGTTATTTTGGGCCCCTTCTTCACAGAGGAAGAAAAGCCCAAAAGGAGGACGGGCTTGTCCTTCTTTATGGTCCCCTCAGACACGACAAGCATATTTTCCATCTCTTCAAAGGTGGCATCCCGCTTGTTTCATATTGAAGTTGACCACAACAACAGGGAGGGAGAGGAGAAGAAAATCCACAGACAGCTCGTGGGGACGCGTGATTTCGAGGCCAACTAGCTTCTCAATGAGCCCAATCATACGGATCCCATGCTCGTGGACCAAAGTCCCCTCGCGCATGCTGCTCGTCATGAGCTCCTTGACCGTAGTGAACCTCTACGTCCTGAGAGTTCTCCCCATACAACTCCTTGAGGTGAAGGTGCATGGAAGCAGCATACCCCGTCTCCTCAAATCGCCGCTGCAATTCGTTGGACATTGATCCCAACATATAGCAACGTGCCTTAAGCTCGTCATCCCATCATTTTTCCAATTTTTCCAGCTCCTCAGGACTGGCATTGGCAGGGGCCTCCTTCGGAGGGCTCTTCTCTAGCGTGTAGAGAAGTTTCTCCGAAGCAAACACAATCTTGAGATTTCAAAGCCAATCTTGGTAGTTTGTGCCAGTGAACTTGTTGCTATCCAGTATAGCAGCAAGTGGATTTTTAATCAAAGACATGATGATAGCAGTTTATACTGAAAGGAAAAACATAAATGCATTAAAGACTATTCATGAAAAATTGTAGGACATAAAACATGGCCATTTAGTTTTTTGAATTACCCTTCCACTATTTTAACGATTTCACCACCCTCTAATGAAATCGAGAAAGCTAGTTTCCTTAGTGGGTACACAGAGTACAATCAAGAAATCACGGTCCCGAATAATATCAGCCAACCATGATCCTCAAAAGGTAGAGCCCAATTGCAACAGGTGCAACCTCCATGTATTTACCTCACGTCCAGTAAGGGCCCAATAATATGATGTCGATTACTATCACGTGTCAAGATGACCCATCAATGTTGAGTTATAATGGACGGTCGCCATGACGTCCCCATTAATATGATCCAACGTCACGGGAGTTCCATCCAACTCGTAGCAAGTTTCAATGACGTGCACAGCTTTCCGGCACAAAGACCCTAATAATATGAGTCGAGCTATGTATGCGGGTAACATCGACGTACACCCATTGTTGATGGAAGGTAGGAAATTTTAAACAATAGTTAAATTCTCTTAGCTTCATGTTCTTATCGAATAAACATTTGTTTTATGATCAATTTAGAAATCACGAACTAACATTTTCTAAGAGTGCTTCCAGGTCACTAGAGGGGCTAAGACCCATTTAAAACCCAACTTCCGAAGAGAAAGTACGCCCCTCAGTGCGCCCAACCAGTACAAGCCATTTTTAAGCCGGTCTGTGAATGACTCTCTTAGATCATGTTTTGTATCATTTCCCATAATTATCAATAAACTAAATTCCTTCAATTTAATCATGAAACTTTTAATCTTGATATAAATTTTAAATCAAATTTAAAATGACTGATTTTAATTTTAAAATTTGGTCTCAATAATTTTAAATCTAATTTAATTTTTTTGAATTCAATAGATATATATCACATATATATTAGGGATGATCGATAACCAAGAGCTATGCGATCCGTGGTTGCCAAGCACGGAACTGGGTCCAATCCTATGTGATATGCAGTACGTAAATGCAATCCTTTACATAAGCTTCCAGTTTTACATGTCTTCGATCTTCGGTATCTTGGATCATCATCTCTACCATCTTCAACAATATCTCCCACTAATTCTAATATTTATGTTTAAATATCAATGACAAACAAGGATACATTTAATGGGGTGGGAACGGGCCATAAACGAGTCCCACTTTGATATGATTTCAACAATATTAAAACCAATAAATGTAAAACCTAGCATACACCTAACACATTGGGCATGGCTCTCGATCATCCCAAACAACATTATTTATTCAATTAATCCAAATAAGTGACATAAATAAAATAATCAAATCAAATTTTATTTTATCCAACAAAATCATGTTTTAAATATAAAATCATAATTCATAAATACAGTCAGTTTTTTATTTTAATTGCATCAAAAAATTTTGGGCTTAAAACAATTTTATGTCCAATATCTCAAAAATTTTCATAAATAATTTTGGTCCAACCAAAAAGCCCGATAGCAATTATCGGCCCAAAAACTCCTCGGGCCGCCCGGGACGGGTCTGGAAAAGCCTAGGAATCAAAATCCACCGCCGGATCGCTGTACCGGCACCGTCGCATGGACGGTGCCCCCGCAGCCGCATGCGTGCTGCACGTGGTGCGTGACGTGTGTGCACGGGGGGCGGCTTTCTGCCTGGCCAGCGCGCACAGGATGGACGGTGGATGCACGCAGCTCCGTGAGCAAAATGCATGCACGGGTAGTGGCCAGCGTGGGCAGCGTGCACCTCAGGCACGAAACGAACCAGACTCTAGAATTTTTTTTTAAAAAAATGTGCGGAAAACATAAACTGAAGGTATGGCTTGTTCCCTTTTAAAATATTTCTAAATCATTTTCTCAACAATATACTTTAATCATAAATAAAGGAATATTTAAAACGTTAAAACATCTATACGGTTCACAACCAACTGAGTGAAAGTAATGAAAATAAATATGTATAAAACAAATCATACTAAAAATGTATCATAACAGAACTGAAACATAAAGGCGGTCACGGGGTACTGCTGCAGCAGGCGCTCAGAGGTCCTCACCGCCAGTCGAGATGTACTCATCAGCAGGATCATCACCTGCACCATTTAAACCTAGTGAGCCTAGAGTTTCAGCATGCTCTATCTTGTATCATAACAAAGTACATACTAATAAAATCGCATGCAAGCACATACTTGTAATAAAAATAACGTTAAAACATGAATGTGTGCATGATCTTAAAACATTGCTTCATACATTTCATATCATAGCATAACATATACATAGATAAGGCATGACATAGCATAAAATGAAAAACATATGAGTCGTATCCTGATGTGTGACCATAGTCGATTGATCAATCTCTAAACCAACGTACGCGGCGGTGTGGTTCACCAGACCTTACCTCGGGATCCCTATATGTCACACATCTATGCTGCCACTTCACCATTATATCGACACATGGATCCGTAAGCTCGTCATACATGAACAGAAGTTCAACGGGCCCGGTATCCCGCATCCCCTCATCATAAGTTGTCACAAATCATTAAATCCCTCGGGTTTTGTCTTTTAAAAGAACATGTATTTGACATTCATAAAACATTCATGATGCATGCGTTTCGTAAAATTATGCAAGTTAAAAGCTTAGCCCGTTAATGTATATTTAATCATTTCCTTTAAAACATTTACGTACATAGCATACTACATATATGATTAAATATATATTTACGGGCTTCTACATTTTTCTACTTCGGTCAAGGATTGGTTCAGGAGCCCGACCCACTACAATTGGAGTAAACATCACTATTAACTTAGTTAATGAATCGAATGTTCACCCTTGAAATATTGCCTACTTTTAAATCAATTTTGATTTATTTAAAATCATTTTTGACTTATTTAAAATCAATTTTGACTTCAAAATGACAACTTAATCAATTTTGACTCGAATGACAAATTTTGATCAAAAGACCAATTTTGACTCGATTAAGATCACATGGTCAATTTTGACTTAATTAAAAATCCAAATACTCCAATTTTGACTTAAAAACTTAAAATAAACATCATACCCAATTAAATTAAAAGTTTGACTCCATTTAAAACATTTGACCATTTTCTTTAAAATTGGACATTTGACTTAAAATTAAAATAACCGATCCATAATTAAAATAACTCAGATCAACTTTAAAATATTTTGACTCAACACACGATAAACCGATCCGGTCCAACCGGACCAGCCAAATCGGTCCAATTGAACCGGCCGATCCAAAAAATAAAATTAAACCTTTAAAATTTCTAATTTACTCCATCATTTGCTAAAAATTCGAACATTTAAAATTTGACTTGATAAAGACCAATTGACCAAATAAAATTCCAATGACCAAAATTTGACTTTAAAATTTGATAAAAGTAATAGGCCCATAAATAAAAGGATTTTGACTTTAAATTTTTTATTTTAAAATCTTCGGCTCAATACGCTAAAATTGTCAAAAATCCCGTAAATCAAATAAATTATAAAAAAGGCTAGAAAACATCTTAAAAATATTTTTTCGGCCCCTAAGACTCGAAATCTTAATTTTCACAAAAAAAGACTCGACGAGGCTCATTTCGAGCGACAAAAGTAAAAATCATTAAAAATCCATTTCTTAACCAAAAACTCTCTATTTCGATCCACATCACCCTAACGCAATATACTATTCATTGGAACACACGAAATGCAAAAAGGATTCAGTACATGACAAACCCGATGCCCGCAAACCCACTTCCTGTGCGCAGACTGCAACCAGGACACGTGCTAGCCATAAATTAATAACTAATTCATTCCTTGACCAAATTGCTTTCTGTTTGGACCTACGTAACCCTAACTCAATAAGATATCCCCTGATATCAACCTTGACCACACAGCCTGCAAAGAGTGACTTACACGACCCCAACAGCTCTACTATCGCGAACAGACGAGAAGTCAGAACATGTGCTGATCATAAAATTCGTAACTAATTCATTCCTTGACCAAATCGCTTCCCGTTTCGACCTACGTGATCCTAACTCAATGGAATAACTACATGGACCGCCCTTGGACCGAACCATAGCTCCATGAACCGCCCATGACCGAAGCTTCACAAGAAAAGAATCAAATACGTTTTTAAAACTATGAATGCATGGATCTCAAAAATTATGCATAGATCTGAATAAATCACATACCAATCATGCATTGAACATTAAAAACAATTTACTATGGCTTAAATGGTGAGAAAAGGAATCTATATACATTCCTGGATTGGATAAAAGGTAGATCTGCGAGTTAGCGACGTAGAGGACACGAGATCGGGATGGAACCGCCTTTGAATCGCCAAACTTCACCAATGGATGGAATTTTCGAAACTTTGCTTGAGGAAAATGGAGGGGGACATCTGATGTGTTTGGGAGGCTAGGTTTAGTTATTAATTTGGTTTTATGAAAATAAAGAGTGCCACAAATTACCCCTATGGATTTAATTAAGAAGAGGGAAGAAAATGACATGCTTGCCCCTCCAATTAATTGAAAAGATAATTAAAACTTTATCTTAGCTTTTGAAATATCAAATTTTCGAATTCAAAACCCCCTCATATTTTAAAATACCTTAAAACCAAATAAAGCAGCTCGTATAGGCGAAAAACGTGTTCCCCTCCAAAATAGTCATAAAAATCCCAATTTTCAGAAATTATTGCTCAAAATAAAATAAATTTATTCTTAAAAATCCAATAACTTAAAATTCTCAAATTATTTTCATGCATTGAACATTAAAATCGATATTACATGCTTGGATTGGAGAAAAGGTAGATCTATGAGTTACCGACGTAGAGGACACGAGATCGGGATCGAACCGCCTTTGAATCGCCAAACTTCACCAAGGGATGGAATTTTCGAAACTTTGCTTCAGGAAAAGGGAGGGGGATGGCTGATGTGTTTGGGAGGCTAGGTTTAGTTATTAATTTGGTTTTATGAAAATAAAGAGTGCCACAAATTACCCCTATGGATTTAATTAAGAAAATGAAAGAAAATGACATGCTTGGCCCTCCAATTAATTGAAAAGATAATTAAAACTTTATCTTGGCTTTTCAAATATCAAATTTTCGAATTCAAAGCCCCCTCATAATTTAAAAAGTTAGAGTAGGTTCCCAACTAGCCAACTTTGTGGCGTGTGGGCTTTTGATGACTTTTTGTGTAAAACAATCTTTGTTTATGAAATTCACATTTTATATATGGCATTTCTTTATCATCATTATTTTATAATGTTAACAAATGTGTTGGATAAAGACCAAGAATGCACCATAGTGTATGTTAGATGTGATAGTGGATATGATGCCTATCATGAAACACATCTAATAGTCGCTGTGTATTCTGAACTTGTTCCTAGTCGATTGGGCCGTCAAAATGAGGATGAGGCCGCCCGAGTTAGAAACTAGCATCTGCGATGTGAAGTACCACGTTTCATTGGTAGGGAACATTGTGATGTTCTGAGCATGCAGATGGATAGTTTGCCTGGAGAACTATCGAGCTACCCTCGTTCGGATTCTCCAAGTGGTTACCATTTGTCGAGTGGAGAGTCCGAGGTATTGGTTGTATGGATTAGTCCTTACTACTCGAAACACCATTGAGACTCTACATGATTATGATGGTCCCGGAAATAGGATCAATAAGCAAATAGGAGTTCAGAAGGGGGGGGGGGGGGGGGGTGGAATGTCTCT
>KQ995709.1:14914-41721 GCA_001598015.1 Dorcoceras hygrometricum
TGGCCAGGGGGATGCCCTGTGCCTTGTTGTTGTACCCGTAGGGGAGTCTGATACATGGTTGTATTTATGTATGCTTTATTGTTGGTTGTTTTACGAATTGGGAAACTTATTTTAAGTATTGTTGTATTTTAAATTATATGTTTAAAACCGTCGGGCCTAAAAGCGAAAATTTTACCCACTTTTTGATAGCTTCCGCATGTGTTTATCTGTTGTGAGCACGAGGCCTGACAGAGGGTCGAGGAACTAATTGCCATACGTTATTCCTTTTAAATTGGCTAAGTTCTTCTTGAATTGCATCTATCCAGCTAGGGTCAGCTAAGGCTTCTTCTATCAGCTTTGGTTCTATATACGATATGAATGCTGAATCAAAGTGATCATGCATGAGCTGGCTTCGTGTGCGAACAGGAGAGTGAATGTTACCTATGATCTGCTCGGGTGGATGATTTCTATTCCATCGAAGATAAGATCCGATTGGATATTCTCCTTGTTCAGCTTGGATGTTCGATTGGTTGGCTTGATCTGGATTATCTGACACCAATTGATAAGGGCTTTATTGTTCCATATTTGGATCAGATACCAATGGATAATTTGTGTTGACAGCTTGGGCATCTAGAGCTGGTATGGATACCAATTGATGTACTGCAGGATCTGCTTGTGTATCCACTTGAGAAGTAGTTGGTTCACCACCCGCAGCTGGCACACTATAAGAGATCTGTTTCTGTACAGGGTCAACGTTAGTCAAATCAATGACCACTGTGTTACCTGTCAGATCTGCTATCTTGTGGTGTGTCCAGAGCTGGTTGGAGATCAGCTGTGCATTGGATCTGTGCCACGTCATCACTTGATTCTTTTAAGCTGGTTGATTCCAGATGTGAGCACAAGTCATGTAAGCTTGCAGCTGAATTTGATCGAAAGCTGGTTTCGTCGAACACAACATGAGCTGATTCTTCAATTGTGACGCCCGAA
Source organism: Dorcoceras hygrometricum (assembly GCA_001598015.1). Lineage (NCBI taxonomy): Eukaryota > Viridiplantae > Streptophyta > Magnoliopsida > Lamiales > Gesneriaceae > Dorcoceras > Dorcoceras hygrometricum. The sequence continues at coordinate 15,881 of KQ995709.1, forward strand.
CCCAACGGAGCCACGAGATCGGGGTAAATACAAATTTCGAAACAAAATAAGAACTGAAAGATAATTTGTTATAAGCTGTATAACCTCAAAAGAAATAGAAACTCAAAGACAAAACTATCAAACACTGAATTGCGCGCCAACTGCTGAAACTTATTTGCGGAAAAACAGAGTATATTATATAACTTTGCAATTGCGATTTACAACAGCTGCTATTCAATGTAAATATACAACCGTTGCAACTGATCTAATACAGTACGTTCTAACTCAAAAGAATAAAACTGAGACACGGAAAATGTAGGCCTTGGATAAACACAACACCACCCAGCAGCTGTATTTCAAGTTTCACCTTCTGTTCATTCTCCAGCTGTCGCACCTGCACCATTTTAAAAGCTAGTGAGCCTAAAGGCTCAGCAAGTAAAACCTGAGTAATAACAATTTCATAAAATGCAGGCAGACATCTGAACATACATAAACATTTCATAAACAATTCTTTAGTAATCTTAGAGACAGGGGTTAATAGCCCAGCTCTTAACATCAATTTCTTTTCTTTAGATTATGGCATATAAGCTCGTCATGGTCCGTGTTGCACTTTGATCAAAATGACTTCCGATATCAATTTTAGCATATAGCTCATATGAAATGGCAGTCGACATCTAGACAACTGCTCACCCTTCTCCTTGGTGACCTTTATCAACATGTTTGGCTAAAAACTGGAATGACTTTCCTACTGGTGGGTTAATCTCGACTGTTCGTAGCTTAAAGTCAATTACTACCCCATGCTTAGTTAGCCAATCTATTCCCAAAATTATATCAAATTCTGGCATTGGTAATACAATCAAATCAGCAGTAATCTTATGTCCTTGAAATTTGAGTTCTAAACTTCTAAACAACTCGTGCGATACCAACTTCTCCCCTGATGGTACCGACACACAATAACCTATCATTACTTGCTCCGGCTGGATAGGCAGTTTCTTAACAAACTCAGCAGCAATAAATGAATGCGTAGCTCTTGAATCTATCAAAGCTAGAGAAGGAAATCCAGCTATCGAAATTTCACCTGTCACTACTGTCGAGTCTGGAGGATCTTGTTCAGCTGTCATAACAAAAGCTCTGCTGGTCACCAGTTGTTTGATCTTTGGACAATTCTTCAAAATATGTCCAGGCATTCCACATTTATAGCAGACGTTTTGTCCAAGTCTGCATTGTCCCAAATGATTCTTATGGCACTTAGGACATTCTTTTCTAATATTACCAGCAGGAACAGAGCTTAATGGTTGAATCTGTAGAGGCTTTTGCTCCTGAGGCCTCTGCTGGTTCTTGTTCTATTTCTTGAATGGCCTCTGGTCCTTCTGCTGAAAGGCTTGTCTCTTTTGCTGTCTTTCTTCATAAAGATCCTTCCAATCCCTTTCAACTTGCAGGGCTCTATCCACTACTTCTCTGTAAGTCCTTGGCACAGATAGCCTAACATTCATTTTGAACATAGGCTTCAATCCTTCAATGAAATGATTCAATTTCTCCTCTGGATCTCTTCCAATCAATGGCACAAAGTAGCACCCTCGTTCAAATACACGTGCATATTCTTGCACAGTTAAACTTCCTTGTTTAAGGGTCAAGAAATCCCTTTTTAACTCAGACCTTTTATCAGCTGGGAAGTATTGTTCAAAGAACACTTGCTTAAAATCTGCCCAAGTTAAATTCAGTAGATCCACAGACAATTTGGCCCCTTCCCACCAAATCATCGCATCTTCCCTTAACATGTAGATAGCGCACCTTGGCCTATCTAAATCAGACATTTGGAGGTACTCAAAAATAACCTCCATGGATTTAATCCAGCTCTCCGCAACTAGTGGATCAGTTGTACCACTAAATTCCTTAGGTTTCTGTCGTCTAAACTTCTCCTGGGGATCATCATTACTTGGTCCCCTACTGCTGGAAGATTGCCCATTGCCTCTATTATTTAGCTCTACCAGCAGTCGTAACAATTGAGTGATATTAGCATTATTATCACTATCATTTTCTTCTAAAGGAATACTTCTTCTAGTTCTTCCTCTTCCCGTCATTCTATATTCTATAGCCCGTAATCCACCACATACATATATCAGAACATTCTAAATAATTTAAAGACAATGCTCTGAAAATAAACTCACAACTTAGAAGAATAGACGATGAACTTTGATCCAGCTGATGGTGTGTGTGTTTATCTCAGGAACATTGCTCTGATACCATGTTGTGACGCCCGAACCCAACGGAGCCACGAGATCGGGGTAAATACAAATTTCGAAACAAAAGAAGAACTGAAAGATAATTTGTTATAAGATGTATTCCTTATAACCTCAAAAGAAATAGAAACTCAAAGACAAAACTATCAAACACTGAATTGCGCGCCAACTGCTGAAACTTATTTGCGGAAAAACAGAGTATATTATATAACTTTGCAATTGCGATTTACAACAGCTGCTATTCTATGTAAATATACAACCGTTGCAACTGATCTAATACAGTACATTATAACTCAAAACAATACAACTGAGACACGGAAAACGTAGGCCTTGGATAAACACAACACCACCCAGTAGCTGTATTTCAAGTTTCACCTTCTGTTCGTTCTCCAGCTGTCACACCTGCACCATTTTAAAAGCTAGTGAGCCTAAAGGCTCAGCAAGTAAAACCCGAGTAATAACAATTTCATAAAACGTAGGCAGACATCTAAACATACATAAACAGTTCATAAACAATTCTTTCGTAATCTTAGAGACAGGGGTTAATAGCCCAACTCTTAACATCAATTTATTTTCTTTAGATTATGGCATATAAGCTCCTCATGGTCCGTGTTGCACTTTGATAAAAATGACTTCCGATATCAGTTTTAGCATATAGCTCATATGAAAGGGAAGTCTACATCTAGAAAACTGCTCACCCTTCTCCTTGGTGACCGTCAACTATCTATGCCACAATCTTAAAATAAACTTTGTTTCATTAACATCCTTTCGTAAAACTTTCATTCTTAAAATCCTCGGGTTCCATGATTTAAAACTCTCGCTTCCATTTTTCAAAACTTACTGAGTATTGAGTTCGACTTTGGAAACGTTACATTGATATAGGACCAGTCGCAAGAGAAACCAGTCACAGGATAAAATCAGACGTAGTAAACAGTACCAGTTGCAACGAATAGGAACCAGTCACAAGACAAGAACCAGTCGCAAGGTCTTATTTTAAACAAACGGCATCGTTAGTGCAAGAAAAGCGCTAACATACGTAAAACCAGACGCAAGTATTTTACTAAAAGAAACCAACTGCAAAGTTTGTTTTAGATGAAACGACGTCGTTAACATATTGACCAGCCATGGGAAAAATGTTAACAACCAGTCGCTATTACCAGTATTAGTCGCGAGACTAATACCAGCTGGAATGAACAGTAGAAACCAGACGCAAGGAGTAACCAGTCGCAATGAACAGTACTTTTTGAAACGAATATTGCAACTGCTGAAATTTGACAAAAATACATCTCCTGATGAACAGTGCATCTACTGGATTTTTAATAACAAACATGCACCTGCTGGTGAACAGTGCATCTGCTGATTTTACGAAAAGAACGCAGTTGCTGAATTTTAACAAGGAAATGCAACTGCTAGAATAAAACTAAGTATATGTAATATCAAAACAACAACTATACTATCAGCCGTTGCCTATCAAACCAAACTTCGTAATGATTCGACTAGAAACTATCGATTACACCGTTACCAAGTTCTGATATTACAACTACTAAATTGAAGAACATTCATAAACTTCCTGGAAATAAACTCGAATTCTCAGTACTTTAAAACATTACAAACTTTCTGGAAAAATATTTTGGAAGCATCATAAATATCAAAACATCATTTTTCGAACCCATCTTCTTTCCTTTGAACATGTATAAAATATTTTAAACAATAACTTCAACGTATTTTAAACATGCAGGCAAGCATATCCATAAAAACAACAATATATGATTCAAATGGTGTAGCAAAGGATCAGCTTTTACTTGCCTTTAACAAAGTTTTGCGACAGCAACTAATTCCTGCAGAAATCTTCTCCTTGAGCAACGCACGAACTCTTCTGAAAATATTTTGAAGAACACTTTAAGACTTTTCTTTGCAAATGATGAAAATCTTACTTTGAAAAAAGGTTTTTATATGAAAGGGATTAGTGGCAAGCTACTTGTGAAATCAAGCATGACACACTTATAAAATTTAGCAAAAATTCCCTTCATATCATTTTAATTTGTAAAACCACAAATCTTTTTCTAAAGAAATCATTTTTCCTCCTTAAAAATATTTTTCAATCGATTTAGAACCAACTCGTGCATCGCTCTTTGGAGTCATCTGCTGATACCAGCCACATCGCATCTTACTTTCTAAAATCAGCAAATACATAACATTTAAAATTGCCAATTTGGCCCATGAAATCAACAAAATGCATAAATGTGGTCCTATGGATTTTGGGGTGTTACAACTCTACCCTCCTTATTGAAATTTCGTCCTCGAAATTTACGTACCAAATAAATATGGGTAAAAGACTTAGCATATCAGCTTCTGTTTCCCACGTTTCTTCTCGCTCCGACTGGTTGGACCATTTTATCTTAACTATAGGAATGATACGGTTTCTTAATCTTCTAATTTCTTGAAGGAGAATTCTTTCTGGTCGCTCTTCATAACTTATATCCAGTGTTAACTGGATTGGTTCATGACTTAACACATGTGAGGGGTTAGGAACATATTTCCTCAAAGCTGATACGTGAAAAACATTGTGCACAGCTGCCAGCTGGGGAGGCAGTGCTAAACGATAGGCTAATGTTCCTATCTTCTCCAAAATCTCATATGGTCCAATATATCTTGGACTCAGTTTCCCTTTCTTCCCAAAATGCATAACTCCTTTTCATTGGAGCTATTCTCAGAAATACGTGATCACCTATCTCAAAATTCAGCTCCCTTTTTCGATTGTCTGCATAACTTTTCTGTCGACTTTGAGCAGCCATCATTCTTTCCTTTATTTTTCTAACAGCTGCTACTGTTTGCTCCACAACATCTGGTTCTAAACCAGCTCTTTCACCAACTTCATCCCAATGAAGTGGTGTTCTACACTTTCTGCCATAGAGAGCTTCATATGGAGCCATTTTAATCGAAGCTTGAAAACTGTTGTAGGCAAACTCTACCAGTGGCAATTTCGAATCCCAACTTTCTGAAAAATCCACAATACAAGCTCTGAGCAAGTCTTCTAAAATCAGAATCACCCTTTCTGATTGTCCATCAGTCTGGGGGTGAAACGCAGTACTGAATGTCAGGTTTGTACCCATAGCCTTGTGTAGACTTTTCCAAAATGCTGATGTAAACTTAAGATATCTATCTGATACATTGGAAACTGGAACACCATGTAGCCTCACTATTTCCTTAATATACAATTCTGCGTATCTGCTCACCTCATATGTTGTTTTAACTGGTAAGAAATGAGCAGACTTAGTGAGTCTATCAATTATAACCCAGATGGAGTTATATCCTTGAACTGTTCTTGGTAATCTAGTTCAAAATCCATCGCTATACTCTCCCACTTCCATTCTGGAATGGGCAATGGCTTCAATAATCCAGCTGGTCGCTGGTGCTCAGCTTTCACCAGCTGACACCAGATGGAGTTATATCCTTGAACTGTTCTTGGTAATCTAGTTACAAAATCCATCGCTATACTCTCCCACTTCCATTCTGGAATGGGCAATGGCTTCAATAATCCAGCTGGTCGCTGGTGCTCAGCTTTCACCAGCTGACAAGTTAAGCATTCCGCTACAAACTTGGAAACATCTCTCTTCATTCCTGGCCACCAATACAACTGCTGGAGGTCCTTGTACATTTTCGTACTTCCTGGATGTACTGAATATGGAGCTGTATGAGCTTCTTTCAAAAGATCAGCTTTAAATCATCTACTTGAGGTACCAAGATTCTACCCAAATACCTAAAAATTCCATCTTCTGAAAAATAAAGACTGCTGCCTTTTTCCTTTTCTTGTTTAACCCATTTCTTCAATTGTTCATCTTGCAGCTGACCTTATCGAATTTGGTTTAACAAATTTAATCTTACTGAGAGGTTTGCTAAGATCACGTTATTACTGCTGCTGCTGGACACTATTTCAAGTCCAAACTTTTCAATTTCAGTTGTCAATGGCTTCTGAACAGTTAGCTGCGCTAGTCCTGCTGATTTCCTACTTAGAGCATCAGCGACCACGGTTGCTTTTCCTGGGTGATAACTGATAATACAATCGTAATCTTTAACCAGCTCCAACCATCACCTCTGCCTCATATTCAATTATTTCTGGGTAAAGAAGTATTTCAAAATTTTGTGATCTGTAAATATCTCGCACTTCTCCCCATAAAGGTAATGCCTCCATATTTTAAGGGCAAAGACCACAGCTTCCAGTTCTAAGTCATGGGTTGGGTAATTCTTCTCATGATCCTTCAGCTGTCTAGATGCGTATGATATGACTTTACGATCTTGCATCAACACAACTCCTAGTCCCAATTTAGAAGCATCAGTATAAATTACAAATCTTCCTTCATCAGTTTGCATTGTTAACACAGGCGCTTCAATCAATGATTGCTTCAATTTGGCAAAACTGTTTTGACATTCAACTGTCCAGTTATATTTTACCTGCTTCCTTGTTAACGTAGTCAGGGGAACAGCAATCTTAGAGAATCCTTGGATAAATCGCCTATAATATCCAGCTAAACCCAAGAAACTCCTTATTTCTGCAACATTCTTTGGTGCTGGCCAGTCACGAACAGCTTCTACCTTGGCTGGGTCAACCTCTATTCCATCCTTAGAAATTATATGGCCTAAGAATGATACTTTCTCCATCCAGAAATCACATTTACTAAATTTAGCAAACAACTGCTTATCTTTCAAAATCTGGAGTACGATTCTTAAATGTTGGACGTGCTCCCTTCTGGTCTTAGAATACACTAAGATGTCATCAATAAATACAACTACAAACTGGTCCAGAAATGGTTGAAATACCCTATTCATTAAATCCATAAAAGCTGATGGAGCATTCGTAAGTCCAAAAGGCATAACCAAAAATTCATAATGGCCATACCTAGTTCTAAAGGCTGTCTTGTAAACATCAGCTGCTTTAATCTTTAATTGATGGTATCCAGACCTCAAGTCGATCTTAGAAAATACTACTGACCCTCTCAATTGGTCAAACAGATCTTCTATCCTAGGTAATGGATACTTATTCTTAATTGTCAATTTGTTTAACTCTCTGTAATCTATACATAACCTCATACTCCCATCCTTCTTCTTAACAAATAAAAAAGGAGCTCCCCAAGGGGAAGTATTGTCTTATAAATCCCTTTTCAAGCAGATCTTGTATTTGTTCTTTTAGTTATTTCATTTCTGATGGAGCTAATCTATATGGTGGTCTAGATACTGGAGCAGCTCCTGGAACCAAATCAATTGAAAATTCCAGCTCTCTGCCTGGTGGCAGTCCCTGGATGTCTTCTGGAAAAACTTCAGGGAATTCATTTGCTACTTCGACAGTTGACAGTTGGGGTCTATCAGTCGCTACTAAAGATGATACAACTCGGTGAACTTTATCAACATGTTTGGATAAAAACTGGAATGACTTAGTTAGCCAATCTATTCCCAAAATTATATCAAATTCTGGCATCGGTAATACAATCAAATCAGCAGTAATCTTATGTCCTTGAAATTTGAGTTCTAAACTTCTAAACAACTCGTGCGATACCAACTTCTCCCCTGATGGTACCGACACACAATAACCTATCATTACTTGCTCCGGCTGGATAGGCAGTTTCTTAACAAACTCAGCAGCAATAAATGAATGCGTAGCTCCTGAATCTATCAAAGCAACAGAAGGAAATCCAGCTATCAAAATTTCACCTGTGACGACTGTCGAGTCTGGAGGAGCTTGTTCAGCTGTCATAACAAAAGCTCTGCTGGTCACCAGTTGTTTGAGCTTTGGACAATTCTTCAAAATATGTCCAGGCATTCCACATTTATAGCAGACGTTTTGTCCAAGTCTGCATTGTCCCAAATGATTCTTATGGCACTTAGGACATTCTTTTCTAATATTACCAGCAAGAACAGAGCTTAATGGTTGAATCTGTAGAGGCTTTTGCTCCTGAGGCCTCTGCTGGTTTTTGTTCTGTTTCTTGAATGGCCTCTGGTCCTTCTGCTGAAAGGCTTGTCTCTTTTGCTGCCTTTCTTCATCAAGATCCTTCCAATCCCTTTCAACTTGCAGGGCTCTATCCACTGCTTATCTGTAAGTCCTTGGCACAGATAGCCTAACAATCATTTTGAACATAGGCTTCAATCCTTCAATGAAATGATTCAATTTCTCCTCTGGATCCCTTCCAATCAATGGCACAAAGTAGCACCCACGTTCAAATACACGTGCATATTTTTGCACAGTTAAACTTCCTTGTTTAAGGGTCAAGAAATCCCTTTTTCACTCAGACATTTTATCAGCTGGGAAGTATTGTTCAAAGAACACTTGCTTAAAATCTGCCCAAGTTAAATTCAGTAGATCCACAGACAATTTGGCCCCTTCCCACCAAATCATCTCATCTTCCCTTAACATGTAGATAGCGCACCTTGGTCTATCTAAATCAGACATTTGGAGGTACTCAAAAATAACCTCCATGGATTTAATCCAGCTCTCCGCAACTAGTGGATCAGTTGTACCACTAAATTCCTTAGGTTTCTGTCGTCTGAACTTCTCCTGGGGATCATCATTACTTGGTCCCCTACTGCTGGAAGATTGGTCATTGCCTCTATTATTTTGCTCTACCAGCAGTCGTAACAATTGAGTGATATTAGCATTATTATCACTATCAGTTTCTTCTAAAGGAATACTTCTTCTAGTTCTTCCTCTTCCTGCCATTCTATATTCTATAGCCCGTAATCCACCACATACATATATCAGAACATGCTAATTAATTTAAAGATAATGCTCTGAAAATAAACTCACAACTTAGAAGAACAGACGATGAACTTTGATCCAGCTGATGGTACGTGTGTTTATCTCAGGAACATTGCTCTGATACCATGTTGTGACGCCCGAACCCAACGGAGCCACGAGATCGGGGTAAATACAAATTTCGAAACAAAAGAAGAACTGAAAGATAATTTGTTATAAGCTGTATTCCTTATAACCTCAAAAGAAATAGAAACTCAAAGACAAAACTATCAAACACTGAATTGCGCGCCAACTGCTGAAACTTATTTGCGGAAAAACAGAGTATATTATATAACTTTGCAATTGCGATTTACAACAGCTGCTATTCTATGTAAAGTTGCAACTGATCTAATACAGTACATTATAACTCAAAACAATACAACTGAGACACGGAAAACGTAGGCCTTGGATAAACACAACACCACCCAGCAGCTGTATTTCAAGTTTCACCTTCTGTTCGTTCTCCAGCTGTCGCACCTGCACCATTTTAAAAGCTAGTGAGCATAAAGGCTCAGCAAGTAAAACCTGAGTAATAACAATTTCATAAAACGCAGGCAGACATCTGAACATACATAAACATTTCATAAACAATTCTTTCGTAATCTTAGAGACAGGGGTTAATAGCCCAACTCTTAACATCAATTTCTTTTCTTTAGATTATGGCATATAAGCTCCTCATGGTCCGTGTTGCACTTTGATCAAAATGACTTCCGATATCAGTTTTAGCATATAGCTCATATGAAAGGGCAGTCGACATCTAGACAACTGCTCACCCTTCTCCTTGGTGACCGTCAACTATCTATGCCACAATCTTAAAATAAACTTTGTTTCATTAACATCCTTTCGTAAAAATTTCATTCTTAAAATCCTCGGGTTCCATTATTTAAAACTCTAGCTTCCATTTTTCAAAACTTTACTGAGTATTGAGTTCGACTTTGGAAACGTTACATTGATATAGGACCAGTCGCAAGAGAAACCAGTCGCAGGATAAAATCAGATGTAGTAAACAGTACCAGTTGCAACGAATAGGAATCAGTCGCAAGGCAAGAACCAGTCGCAAGGTCTTATTTTAAACAAACGGCATCGTTAGTGCAAGAAAAGTGCTAACATACGTAAAACCAAACGCAAGTATTTTACTAAAAGAAACCAACTGCAAAGTTTGTTTTAGATGAAACGACGTCGTTAAAATATTGACCAGCCGTAGGAAAAATGTTAACAACCAGTCGCTATGAACAGTATTAGTCGCAAGACTAATACCAGCTGGAATGAAAAGTAGAAACCAGACGCAAGGACTAACCAGTCGCAATGAACAGTACTTTTTGAAACGAATATTGCAACTGCTGAAATTTGACAAAAATACATCTGTTGATGAACAGTGCATCTACTGGATTTTTAATAACAAACATGCACCTGCTGGTGAACAGTGCATCTGCTGATTTTACGAAAAGAACGCAGTTGCTGAATTTTAACAAGGAAATGCAACTGCTAGAATAAAACTAAGTATATGTAATATCAAAACAACAACTATGCTATCAGCCGTTGCCTATCAAACCAAACTTCATAATGATTCGACTAGAAACTATCGATTACACCGTTACCAAGTTCTGATATTACAACTACTAAATTGAAGAACATTCATAAACTTCCTGGAAATAAACTCGAATTCTCAGTACTTTAAAACATTACAAACTTTCTGGAAAAATATTTTGGAAGCATCATAAACATCAAAACATCATTTTTCGAATCCATATTCTTTCCTTTGAACATGTATAAAATCATTTTAAACAATAACTTCAACGTATTTTAAACATGCAGGCAAGCAGATCCATAAAAACAACAATATATGCTTCAAATGGTGTAGAAAAGGATCAGCTTTTACTTGCCTTTAACAAAGCTTTGCGACAACAACTAATTCCTGCAGAAATCTTCTCCTTGAGCAACGCACGAACTCTTCTGGAAATATTTTGAAGAACACTTTAAGACTTTTCTTTGCAAATGATGAAAATCTTACTTTGAAAACAAGTTTTTATATGAAAGGGATTAGTGGCAAGCTACTTGTGAAATCAAGCATGACACACTTATAAAATTTAGCAAAAATTCCCTTCATATCATTTTAATTTGTAAAACCACAAACCTTTTTCAAAAGAAATCATTTGTCCTCCTTAAAAATATTTTTCAATCGATTTAGAACCAACTCGTGCATCGCTCTTTGGAGTCATCTGCTGATACCAGCCACAGCGCATCTTACTTTCTTAAATCAGCAAATACATAACATTTAAAATTGCCAATTTGGCCCATGAAATCAACAAAATGCATAAATGTGGTCCTATGGATTTTGGGGCGTTACATCAATAGTCAGACTTTGGTTGTTAAACACCCTGTAGGCTTTGCTCACTGTTGAATATCCGAGGAATAGACCTGCATCATATTTGGCATCAAAAGTTGTTAGGTGCTTTTTACCGTTATTGTGAATGAAACATCTGCACACAAACATCCTGAAATAAGATATATCAGGTTTCTTGCCACTCCAGATCTCATATGGGGTAACTCCATGGTTCTTATTTATCATCGATATGTTTTGAGTGTAGCAAGCTGTGTTAACTAATTCTACCCAGAATATTGTGAAATACCTGAATAATCAATCATAGATCGAGCAGCTTCTTTTAAAGTTCGGTTTCTCCTCTCAGCTAACCAGTTTTGCTGAGGAGTTCTAGCTGCTGAAAGCTCATGATTTATTCCAATGTCTTCCAGATAAGAGGATATTTTATAATTTAAAAACTCAGTTCCTCTATCAGATCTTATCCGATTGACAGTACAAGATTTGTCATTTTGCAAACGTTTCAAAAGCTTAATCCGCTGGTCAGCGGTTTCAGATTTTGATTTTACCCATGTAAATTTTATAAAATCATCAACAACAACTAGGGTGTAATTCGTTCCCCCTAAGCTAGTTACGGTTATAGGACCAAAAAGATCCATATGTAAAAGCTCTAAGCTTCGGGAAGAACGTTGACCGCTTTTCTTTTTAAAAGTAGATCTATTTATTTTCCCAGCTGACATGCTGCACAAATCTTGTCCTTAGAAATATTTATTTTGGGCATAGCAGAAACCAATTCAAGCTTACTCAATTTAGCAAGAGTTTTGAAGTTGAGATTGTTCATCCTCTGGTGCCACAGCCAGCTCTTGGAAGAGTCAGCTGCCAGGAAAATCTATTCAGATCCCACCTGCTCTGACCAATTGATAATGCAGGTATTCCCCGATCTTTTCCATACCAATACAGTCAGACCATTTGGACTCTGAACTGTGCATGTGTGCTTTTGAAAGTTAACTGTGTAACCATTGTCACACAGTTGACTTATACTAATCAAATTATAGCACAAATTCTCAACAACAAGAATATCAGATATGGAAATGTTACCATGGGTAAGCTTATACTTACCCACAGTGTTACCGTGAGAGTTATCACCAAAAATAATTTTTGCTCCTTTGTGTTGCACCACATCTGATAGCAGCTTTGGTTTACCCGTCATGTGTCTCGCGCATCCGCTGTCCAGATACCAAATGATAGACTCATCTGAAGCTTTGTACATGTTATCCTGCAAACACGAAAACAAATTTTGGTACCCAATTTTACTTGGGTCCAGATCGGATTACCCCTTTCGGGACCCATACTTGAATTATTTTGACAGTATTCCCAGTATGGATATATAGCAGCTTTGGTTTACCCGTCATGTGTCTCGCGCATCCGCTGTCCAGATACCAAATGATAGACTCATCTGAAGCTTTGTACATGTTATCCTGCAAACACGAAAACAAATTTTGGTACCCAATTTTACTTGGGTCCAGATCGGATTACCCCTTTCGGGACCCATACTTGAATTATTTTGACAGTATTCCCAGTATGGATATCTACTAGGGTTCGTGCAGAAACATTGTGAGATCTGTTGATCTTTGTCTTAGCATTTTGACCACTGAGATCTTGCTGGGGCTTAACTTTTACCCAAACAGATTTGGCCTCCATCGAACCACGCCTTTGCTGGTTCGGAACAGACGACTTAGGACCAGCTTTTGCTTTGTCTTTCTCAAGTCTGTTCTTTAGCCAGCTAGGATTGTTGTTCTCAGGCCTGGTATAACCAATACCAGCTTTTCCTTTATAGTTCAATTGCCCAGAGTACTGGTCATCGTACTTTACCGACTCACAGGTGTCATGTGTCACACTGGCTTTGACAAAATTCATTTTATTGAACTTATCATAGGCCAGATCTGACTGAGTACTGGTTTCCCCAGAGCTGCATTCGCCAACATTGAAACCTAAGCCAGTTTATCATTCAGTGGCTTCTGAGTCTCATGCAGCTTTCCCAAGGAAACTGAAGACATTGTCCAGGAGCTCATCACATGATTTAATCTCTCGTTTTCAGATGTGAGCTCACAGGACTTATTTCTCAAAGGTTCATTCTCAGACTTCAGCTTACTTAACTCGGTTTGTAAACTGTCAGTTTCCCCAAGTTGCGCGGTGCTTGGTTCAACTGAACTATTTTTCAAACCCTTGTTTTCAGCTTTGACTTCCTAGAATGTTTGAGATCGCTTACAGTACTCATGGACCATTTCATTAAGTGCGTTGATAAGGTCCTCTTGTGTAAATTCAGTATTGGAAAAATAAAATACCTCATCTTCAGTTGTAGTCTGATTTGCCATCAAGCAATGGACTTCTTCTGGCTTACTATCGCTGGATGAGGAGATGCTTGATGTAGAATCTGAGTCTGAATCCACCCAGTTCTTGTTAATGTCCTCAGCAACGAGTTCTTTACTATCGTTCTTCCGGTTGGGTATCTTCTCAGATCTGGTCCTCATCCTTCTCTCTTTGGATCTTTCTTTGGATCTATCGTCTTTCTTCTCATCTCTCTTAGATCTGTCCTCCTTCTTGGGTCTGTTGCAATCTGCAGCGAAGTGCCCCGGACGACCACAATTATAACAGTTCATATCAGTAGTTATCTTTTCAGATTTGTTATAATTAAAGGAATGGTTTTGAGCTCTTCTCAGGTATTTCCCAAACTTCTTGACGAAGAGGGACATGACGTCGTTGCTCAGTTGATCTGCAGATTTGCTTTGTGAGCACTGTTCAGATGTTGTTGCAGCTAGAGCTTTAGTTGATTGGGAAGTTGATGGTCCAGCCTCAGATCTGGTCTCCAGCTCGAACTCGTATGCTTTCAGATTCGCAAATAAATCATGGAGCTCAAGCTTGTTCAAATCTTTGGACTCTCGCATCGTCATGGTCTTGACATCCCACTCCCTGGGCAATGCTCTCATCACTTTGACGAGCCAACTCTCGGTTGTTGTATTACTTGCCCAAGCTTGTAAGCTCTATCACCGCAGCACTGAATCTCTCATCAAACTCAGCCATAGTCTCTCCTTATCGCATCTTGATTGACTCGTATTTCTGTGAGCAACAGTTGATTGTTCTCCTTGCTCTCATTATTTCCCTCACAGATCTGAGTTAACTTCTCCCATATCTTTTTGGCAGTAGCGCATGTTTTGATTTTGCTGAACATGTTCTTATCCAGCGTCTTGTATAAAATATCCCTGACTACGTTGTCCCAGTTAGCTTTCTTCTTGTCCTCAGTTTTATACTCAAATCCGTTCTTTTCAATCCACTGAGGTGCGCCATCAGTTATCACTATTGATGTATTGGCCTTCATAATCTTCATAGGACCATCAGTGATAACGGACCACATGTCATCGTCTTGAGCGGCCAAATGCGCTTGCATCCTTATCTTCCAGTCATCGTACTCCTCCTTGGAAAACATAGTAATTTTGTTGTGAGAAGACGACATATTGAAATATATAAACACAGAAGATGGAACAGTTCAATAACTGAGATAGCGTGCCTCTGATACCAAATGATAGAATCAATAGAATTTAAATATGATTACAATGAGCTTAGGAGTTCAGAATGGGGGGGGGGTTGAATGAACTCCTTTCGATTTAATATTTTCAAAAACTTAAAAACGATTTTATAAGCCTTCGCTCACTCAGATCTGAGGCTCTCAGTTCTTAGCTATTCTCTCGGTTAACAAATAAGATGTACGGAAAGAAATCGATCGAGCAGTGAACAGTATAAAATAAATGCGATGCAAATAATTAAAGATAGAGTTCAGAGTTTATTTATGGAAGTTCGGATATCAAATCATGTGTCTCCCCTTCTTCCTTTTCAGGAAGGTTCCACTACAAGAATTTGATGAATACAACTCTTGTAGACACCCGGTCACTGAGCCTCGCTCCAAGTGAACTCCTAGCAACCACAACTACGAAGATACCCTGCTGTTTACAATCAAATAAATTTTTGAACTGCTTCAAGAAGCACGTTCGTTATAGACTCAATTCTGAATAATACAATGAACACAATATTTTGAGTACTGTAGATCTTCAGGTTTGTATGACAATGAAACTCGAATAACAAAAGTAAACCAGAAGATATCTCGAAGATAACACTATTAAGAACAAAGGAATGTTCTTAGAGATTGAGCACTGGAACTTAGAATCTTTTTCGAATGGACACTTGAAAGTTACCAAAAAATATGCGAGAGTGTTATGAGAGGTTGTAATCGACCGATAGAACCACTGAGAGTAATCGAGAGCAACCGAGAGCTTCTTCATTTGAATTCTTCACCTATAAATACTCTTCGTCCTCAACGGTTAATAAATGAACCAGTAGACACAACCTTTGATGGAAAATATTCATAGTATCGTCGCATTAAATGCTCCATTAATGCTGTGCAAAAGTTTGTATGCGGCTGTCATAGATTTGTTGACTTATATGCCAAAGTGGGTAAACATTGTATCAACCACTCTGCGTACTGTGCAACTTTACTCAAAATAGCTCTGATCTTTTCTCCTTAATTCAAATTGTCTAACAGGCTTTTATACGATTAAATCTTAACCGTTGATTTCTCTCAAATAAACATCTTATAGCATCTGAAGAAATCCGAAGCTCACATCTGTTGTAGCTCTGAAGTCTGAATACTGTTCTCAAATATATAAACTTATCTCTCGCATTAATAACTTTATATCTGAAGTCATTTAAAGAACGTTATACTGAGATCTGAAACTTTTCCCTTTTTGATTTCTATAACTCAAATCTGAAAGACTATTTCCGCTTTACGAGACTTCACCCTTTGTAGAATCGCGAATCTGCCAGATCTGAATTTCCGAATATAACTGAATAGCTCTGAATTACGTTTCTGAAATCTAACAAGTAATAACTGAGAGTACTCTGAAAGTATTCTGTAACCAAATCTGAGTCTGTCACATCTAATATGTACGGATCTGAAATATACTTTCTGAACACACATGACCGGATCTGTTATCGTAGCCTCTGAATCAAATCTAAAATCCTGACCCGATAACTGAATTAACCCTAAAACCCAAATCTGATAGGCTCCTGATCCGAAAACTTCACTCTATAACTGAAACCTGAATTTCTCTGTTAAGTACGCTCTGGTCTTCTTTTGATCTGAAATATTCATCTCGAAAACATTACGTCCAGACCTGAAACACTTCCTTCACTTCAGCGCGAATACTTAAAGTCAGATCTGCATCTTATGTTCAGTTCTTAGTCTTGTTTTTGTTATCACCAAAACTTATACATTTTATCTTAACACAGTTGCTAACAAGAGCAGATAGAGAGGAGAAGAAGAGAGCTTGGAACAGCTCAATGAAGCAACCAGCTCAGGGATGAAACAGTTGAAGAAAACCAGCTGGAAGGACACCAGATGGTAGACCAGATCAGAATTCTTGCGAGAGATCAAATAATTTAGTTTGTGTAATCTTAGAATACAAGAAGACAAACTAATTTGTTTGATCGAGGCGAACCGAGCTAGAATATAGCAAAGCCTACAGAATCACCGATACTCAAGTCAAATAAAGCCAAATGACACAAGTACAACAGTGTCAGAAGAATTTTTAAACGGCTATAAGCTTGTGTCCAACGGACAAATCTGCTAAGCGGCTATATCAAGAGCAGGAGAAAGAAGTTGACAGAGCCAAGAAGAGAGAGTGGGTGTGCATAAGCTAAAACAGAATACAATTCTACCTTACGACCCTGGGAAGACATCGAGAGACCAGCTCAGAGAGGAGCACTTCCCAGTGTGCGATATTCAATATTTGAGAGATTGTATTTACACTTAAAATCTCGTACATACACATTCACTCATATTCGAGAGATGAGAAAAAACAGATTAGAGTGAATGTGAATTAAAAACTCTCCATGTAGTCTTTGGACAGAGACTTTAAACAAGTCTATGTTGTCTTTCGCACTGAGACATTAAAGAAGTGTATGTAGAATTTCTCACTGAGGCGCGAAAGAAGTGAAGTTAGACACACGCAGCTTGCGGGCTGGTGTGCAGTGGTGGCTAGGAGTTCTTGCGGCTGCTGGTTGTAGGATCGGGTTACATCGGAGGCCGCTGTAATCAAAGTCTTCTAGTGGATCCTTCTCGATTGCGAAAGAAGAGGAGACATAGGAGATTCAGCTCCGAACTTCCATAAACAAATTGCATCGTATTTGAAACGAACCGGACTCTAGATTTTTTTTTTAAAATCATGTGCAGAATAAATAAACTAAAAAGTATGGCTCGTTTCCTTTAAAACATTTCTCAACATCCTTTAAAACATAAATAAATGAATATCTTAAAATGTCAAATCACCAATGTTGTTTAACAATAAGAGTATGAAAATGTTGCGGAAACCGAACATGTAAATAAAATGTCTGAAAAGTGTATCATAACGTAAATAAAGACATCATAGTGGTCATGGGGTACTGTTGCAACAGGCGCTCAGAGGTCCTCACCGCCAGTCGGGATAAAATCTACAGGGTCATCACATGCACCATTTAAACCTAGTGAGCCTAGAGGCTCAGCATGCTCTATCTTTTAAATACAAAGTACATATAATAAAATCACATGGAAGCACCTACGTGATATAAAATACGTTAAATCATGCATGCATGGATGATCGTAAAACATGGTTCGTAACATATCATAATGTATCATAATCATATAGCATACATAAGGCATGTCGTAACGTAACATAAAAACGTAAGAGTCGTATCTGTAAAATGTGAGCGGACGTATGACTGATCAGTTGAAAGAACCAACGTACGTGGCTATGCGGTTCATCCGACCTTACCTCGGGATCCCAAGCACCTAGTATGCCACTTCACCATGTCGTGATCACATGGATCCATAGGCTCATAATCATACATTAAAACAGGGGATCCCCGGGCCCGGCTACCCGGCTAGCTCCCATCATTAAACTTTACCACATCACTTCAATCCCTCGGGTTTTATCTTAAAAAAAAGGTCATGTCTGATCGTTTCATAGAATCTCATGATGCGTGCATTTATTAAAATCATGCAATTTAAAGTTTAGCCCGTCAATGTATATTTAATCATTTCCTTTAAATTACGTACAAAAAAAATACATATATAATTAAATATGCATTCCCGGACTTCTATATTTTTTGCTTCGGTCAAGAACTGGTTCAGGTGTCTGGTCCACTACAATTAAACCCAAAAAGAACCTAGACTTAACTTAAAATTGAGACTTAGCCTAATACATGACTTGGCCCAAAACTTTAAAATTAATTTTTAAAATTTCTAAAATACCACATCCTTTACTAAAAATCAACTATTTAAAATTTTGGCTAAATAAAAACCTATTGACCAATTTTGACTTAAAAAAAATCCTAAAAGCCAAAATTTTGACTTTAAAACTTGAAAATAAAATATTAGGTCCAACAATAATAAAATTTTTGACTAAATATTTGACTTTAAAACATTTGACCAAAATAATCTTAAAATTGGATCATATACTTTAAAATTGAATTTTAAAAAGTTTATAAAATACCCACTCCTTCATTTTAAAATCAAACATTAAAATTTGACAAAAATCCCATAAATCAGATAAATTCTAAAAATGCTGGAAGACATCTTAAAATATGCTTAAAACATCAAATAAAGTCATTCACTAACTTTGGCAACCGCTAAGATTCGAAATCTTAATTTTCACAAAAATGACTTGACGAGGCTCATTTCGAGCGACAAAATGGTAAAAATCATTAAAAATCCATTTATTAACCAAATCATTCCCTATTTCAACCCACATCATTCTAACTCACCTCACTAGCCTACGAAACAAACGAGACTCAAAAACAATTCAGGACGTGACCAACTAGACGCCCGCAAACCCACTATCCGTGCAGACTACATCCAGGACACATGCTAGCCATAAAATTCATAACTAATTCGTTTCTTGACCAAATCACTTACCGTTTGAACCTACGTGACTCTGACTCAATGTTATATCTCCATATATCAACCTTGACCACTCAGACCACATACAGTGACTTACCCAACCCCAAAAACTCTACTGTTGCGCACAGACGACAAGCCAGGACATGTGATGAGCATAAAATTCATAACTAAATCATTCCTTGACCAAATCACTTCCCGTTTAGACCTACATTATCCTAACTCAATGGAATAACTATTGGTACCATCATTGGACTCAACCCAAGTCTCAAGAACCATCCATGACCCAAGCACATCAAGAGATGGATCAAATACATGTTGAAAATCATGATATATGCATGGATCTCAAAAAATAAACATAGATCAATTAAAATCACATAAAATTCATGCAATCATTATTAAAACAGAATATTATGGCTTAAATTGTGAGAAAAAGAAGAGATATTACATGTCTGACTTGGAGAAAGGGAAGATCTGCGAGTTACCGACGTAGATGACGCGAGATTGGGACAAAACCACCTTAGATCATCAAAGAACTTGAAATTTTCGAGCTTGAGGGGAGGGAGGAGGTGTGGAAGGGAGGGAGAAGGGAATTGGGGCTAGGTTTTGCAAAAGTTTTGTGTTTGAAAGAATGAGGGTGACTAAAATGACCCCTATGGTTTAATTAAGAAAATTAAAAGTTTTGTGTTTGAAAGAATGAGGGTGACTAAAATGACCCCTATGGTTTAATTAAGAAAATTAAAAATGATTTTTACATGCTTACCCTCCACAAAATTGAAATATTAATTAAAACTTTAAACTTGACTTTTAAAATCTCCAATTTCCGTAATTAAATGCCTCCCCAATTTTAAAATGCAATAAAATTCAATAAAACAACCCGTATAGGCGAAAAAGGGGTTCCCTTAAAAAATAATCATAAAAACCCCACTTTTTGGAAATTTCCTGCTTAAAAAAATAATTAATTTATTCTTAAATCTAAGGACTTAAAAATCTCAAATTATTTTCATCTCGGTCGTCCTTAGTCTCGCCCACGCGTCCGTAACTCAACAGGCTAAAAACAGACCATACATATCATGCAACATTAAATCATAAATAAATCACATAAAATGGCATGTAATTATCTAAAATTATTTTCCCCCTAATCATGCACTCATTTCTACGTATTCAGGAATTTTAGGCGTTACAGTATTCTTTCTTTACAGCTTTCTGCATTGACATTCATACGCATTGCATATTTAACAAACTGCGTTGAACAAAACCTGTAATGATCTTTAGAATATAAGAGTTCAGTATGAGTAATTTATGCATGATTTTATCTCATTACTAAATCTGATCTCGATGCACGTTGAATTCAAGAAAACTGAGCTATTGCATCTCAAGTTACAATTAAACCAGATCGCATAGGCTGAACCAGCTCGCAGAGCCGTTGGTTGTTTTATGCGCGATATCGATTGACGTGTTGCGTGCAGCTTTTCTTTCAAAAACATTTAAAATGTACGCAAATTGCGGGTTCAGTGTCTTAGGCTGTGAGAGCATACGTGAACTGTGTGAGAGCTCACAGACACCCCTGTTTTTGATCCTAATACGTGGTTTTTTCTTTGAAGATTTGGAGACATTATCTGTATGGTGAGAAGTGCGAGATATTCACAGACCATAAGAGCTTAAAGTACTTTTTCACATAGAAGGAATTTGGTTAGAGTTGGTTAAAGATTATGACTGCACCATTAGTTATCACCCAGGAAAAGCCAATGTAGTGGCCGATGCTTTGAGCAGGAAGACGATAGGATTAACTCAGCTTACAGCTCAAAGACCTTTAGCATATGAAATTGAGAATTTTGGGTTAGAGCTGGTACCCCGTCATAGTACTGCAACCCTGTCTGCCCTCACCGTCCAATCATCATTGATAGACCAGATTAGAGAAAGTCAGCTGAGGGATGAACAACTGAAGAAGTGGGTTGAGCAAGACAAAGAGAAAGGAGGTAATCTCTACACCTCAACTGGAGGAGTTGTTAGATATCAGGGCAGATTGTGGGTTCCCAGTGTAGATACTTTGAGAGCTGATCTGATGGCCAAAGCTCATACAACCCCATACTCAGTGCATCCAGGGAGTACAAAGATGTATAAATATCTCCAGAAGTTTTATTGGTGGTCAGACATGAAACGTGACATTTCCAGATTTGTTTCAGGGTGCCTAACATGCCATCTGGTGAAAGCAAAGCATCAAAGACCAGGTGGGATGTTGAAGCCCCTGCCTATACCAGAATGGAAGCGGGAGAGTATTGCAATGGATGTTTTAGTTGGTTTACCCAGGACTATCCAATGATACAGTTCAATTTGGGTTGTAGTAGACAGACTCACCAAATCAGCTCACTTCCTACTAGTCAAGACAACCTATGATGTGAACAAATACGCCGAGTTGTATGTGAAAGAAATAGTGAGGCTGCATGGTATTCCAGCTTCGATAATATCTGATAGAGATACAAGATTTACGTCAGCTTTCTAGAAGAGTCCACACAGAGATTTGGGTACTAAGCTGACCTTTAGCACGACCTTTCACCTCCAAACCGATGGTCAATCTGAGAGGGTGTTCAAGTACTGGAAGATCTACTCAGAGCTTGTATCATAGATTTTTCAGAGAGATGGGATTTAAATCTACCGTTGGTAGAATTTATGTATACCAATAGCTTCCAAGCTTCAATCCAGATGGCCCCTTACGAAGCTCTCTACGGTCGAAAGTGCTGAAAACCCCTTCATTGGGATGAGATAGGTGAGCGAGCTGGTTTTGCTCCAGATATTGTAGAGCAAGCTGAAGCAATTCAAAAGGTTCGGGATCGATTGAGAATAGCTCAAAATAGGCAGAAGAGCTATGCTGATAATAGACTCCGTGATCTGAGTTTTGAAGTTGGAGATCATTTGTTCTTGAAGGTATCGCCAATGAAAGGAGTAACGAGATTTGGGAAGAAGGGTAAGCTGAGCCCCAGATTCATTGGTCCTTACGAAATTTTGGACAAAGTAGGAACTCTGGTTTATAGATTAGCATTGCCGCTGCATCTGTCTTCAGTGCACAATGTGTTCCATGTATCAGCTTTGAGGAAATACGTTCCTAGCACGTCCCATGTGCTGAGCTACGAACCAATCCAGCTTGCGCCTGATCTGAGCTACGAAGAAAGACCCGGGAGGATTCTTCTTAGAGAGCTTAGAAAATTGAGGAATCGTACCATCCTGATGGTTAAAGTGCAGTGGTCTAACCAATCAGAGCGAGAAGCTACGTGGGAGACCGAAGCTGACATGCGTAGCCTCTACCTAGAGCTGTTTGGTAAGTAAATTTCAAGGACGTAATTTCAGTTAGAAGGGTAGAGTTTTAGCGTCCCAAAATCAATAGGACCACGATTTTTAGCCTTTTTTTTTGAAGGGCTGTTTTGAGATTTATGAGTGCAGCTCTCATCCGAGTTGGTTTTCTAATGCCTAAGCTGATTTTTATTTTCCAGCTTAGAAGCACTGTCCAGAAGATTTCTGGAGGAATTATGCCCCAAGCACAACCCGAGTTGGTTCCTTGGTTTTTGAAAATGCTTTGGATTGTGAGTTCAAGATTTCAAAATTATAGTACTATATTTCAATGTAAATAAGTAAGATTTATGAGTGCAGCTCTCATCCGAGTTGGTTTTCTAATGCCTAAGCTGATTTTTATTTTCCAGCTTAGAAGCACTGTCCAGAAGATTTCTGGAGGAATTATGCCCCAAGCACAACCCGAGTTGGTTCCTTGGTTTTTGAAAATGCTTTGGATTGTGAGTTCAAGATTTCAAAATTATAGTACTATATTTCAATGTAAATAAGTAGTAGGGGTTTTTTTTAACAAAAAATGTGTGGGTTGGTAAGAGCCCATGCCTCTTCATTGTACTATATCCTACTACAACCATGCTACTTGTACAAAATGATATTTTGAAGATATAGAGAACTCACTTACACGAAAACAACTCCAACTCTCAAAAATACTTAGCAGCTTGCAGCTTGTGCTTGAGGTGTTGTTCAGCCAAAGATCCTCTGTTTTCCACCGTGAGTCGCAGTTAAGGCAAGTAAAGCTTATTCTTTGCTGCATTTGGAAAACATATCATGTTCATTTGTTTGCTTGCTTGCTTAATGTTTGAGTTCCAGTTTAGTTTAAAGACTTGAGATAAGAAAAGTTACGTGATTCACGCAGCAGTTTTGTTTAAAGTTTTTGAGAAAACTTTCCAGTTTGTTTTTCCAGCAAGAACGAAGTTGAATTTCAAAATACTGAGTTGTACATGTTAAAGTTTAAGTTGAGTCATGAGAAGTGTGAGGCCTGAAAAGTTAATTAAGATTAATTGTTGAATTAATCGTTTTTAGATTTCTGGTGGTTCAGATCTCTATTTGGAAGTTTGTTTGGTATTTTTGGGTCAGATTTCACATTTAAAGCAATTCTGGAAATTTTGATATTTTCGAGATTTCGAGTGAGAAATCTGGTTTTGAGAGGTCTGCTCGGTTTTGGTGAAAGCTGTTCGGGTTTCTTGAGAAATATGGTCGCTGGTGCCTTTGTTTTCGCGCGACGTGTTTTGTAGCGTAAGACAGGAAACGCCGTCGTTTTTGTGAGATCTGGTAGTCTCGTTTAGGAGAGATCTGGTTGGTATTTAGCGCTAGAATCTGAAGTAGAGATCTGCCCGTGTGTTTTTGTATTGAGGGCTAAACGATGCCGTTTGGATAAGTGGCTACGACGTCGTTTGGTGAACGCTGGAGGTAGAGATCTGTTTTGGGAAAAGTGTGTTCGATTGACCAGATTTCAGCGTCCAGCTCTTAGCGCTAGCATTCAGATGTCACCCGGGGCGTTGTGCGATGTCGTTTTAGCATGAGCGTTATTTCCAGCGTTGGTTTTAGCGTTCAGACTTCTCCACGCTAGTGTTAGCATTTCCAGCTTTTAGCGTTGGCTTCCAGACTTCTCCAGCGTTGAGCAATAGCCTTCAGACTTCACTAGCGTTAACATTTCAGATTTCACCGTAGTTTTAGTGCAGGCGTTGTCTGGCTGTGAGATCTGTTTCTGTCGGTGCATGTTTTTTAACCAGATTTCTCGCGGGTATTTATATGTTAGAAGAGTGGTCTTCTATTACTTCATCAGATCCCATACTTAGCAAAATTTACCCGATCTTCGTTCTCTATTTTCAAACCCTTTGGTACTGTTCACCGTTGATTTTATCCGGCGATTCCCATCGTTTCTGGTCACCATTTTTCACGTTCAAGGTAGCGTTGGACTCCTCTCGAAGAGCTCTTTCTTCCTATACTGCTTTAAGAGGCTGTCGTTGGCTGGAGCAAAAGCACGAAGTTGCTGTTGTGTTCGTGTGTTGCGTAGTTTAGGTAGAACTCCGTTTTATTCGCTGAGATCTTGGTTCTAGCCTTAGCTTAAGCTTCCTGTTAAGATGTTTTAGGAAGAGTAATTGCTGGTTTGAGTGTTTAACTCCCAGCAGCGTAATTTTGAGTATGGCCGTGAGTTTTGTTAGCGTTTCCCTGAAACCTGCTTGTGCGTGTGTTTAGCAGGTGTTGGACTCAGATCTCTCGGGCCTGTATTTGTGGTAATCATTGTGCAAATTAAGGTACGGATTTGAGCTTGTCATAGCTTGGAAATTGGCAGAGATAATATGTGAGATCTGGCGTGGATATGTGCAGTGATTGCTGTTTGTTGTTTCGTGTATGCTGCGCATTGTTGCTGCCTACTGTTAATTGCATACACTCATTATCGTTGTGCATTCAGATCTCTTTTATTGCCGTGCCTTGTACTGCCCGAATTGTATGTGTTAAGGTGCATAATTGTGGGCGCAGTGGGTAGCTCCCACACCTCACGTGCTTTCTCCCTGCTGGTGTGATTGGCCACCATGAGCGAAGTGAGTAGCTCTCACACCTTATGGGTTGGGTGACCGCAGGTTGAGTATGTATATGGGCGGAGTGAGTAGCTCTCACACCTCATATTATGGCACCTGATTTCGGTTGTTGAGCAGCTGTCGGAATTCCTTGGCTCCCGGCGTTCGGTGGTAGCCTTGATTGCGTGCATAGTATCTGCATTTTATCTTATGCTTTTCTTTAGCTGTTTAAGTTGCTCTCCGTACTGGGGTTTGACCCCATGTCCCTCTAGGGCTTGGTTTGTTTTCCTTGCCTGTTGTGTTGTTCAGGTTATCCCGCTGGTCGTGGAGCTTACCCGGCTGGAGGTGCCCCAGGTGGTGGATAGAGTGTCTCAGTAGCGTATAGAATATATCTATGTATTGGTATAGTTAGCCAGGGGATGCCCTGTGCTCATGTTGTATTTTGTTGTAGCTTGTGGTTGTTACCAGGTATTTGATACATGTTTATGTTGTACCGTTTGTTGTGGTGGTTTTGTTAAACTGGGATATCTATTTTGAGTATTGTCGTATTTTAAATTATATTGTTTTAAACCGTCAGAACAAAAGCAAAAATTTTACCCGCTTTTAGTAGCTTCCGCTTGTGTTGTGTGATTTTACTCTTTTATGAGCACGAGGCCTGACATTTTTGGTATCA
>KQ995709.1:54302-81248 GCA_001598015.1 Dorcoceras hygrometricum
AAGCTTGAGACTAGCATCTGCGATGCGAAGTACCATGTTTCATTGGTAGGGAACATTGTGATGTTCTAAGCATGCAGATGGATAGTGACCTGGTGATCTATCGAACTACCCTCGTTCGGACTTTCCAAGTGGTTACCATTTGTCGAGTGGATAAGTCCGAGGTCTTGGTTGTACTGATTATTCCTCACTACTCGAAACTTCATTGAGACTCTACATGATAGGCGTCTCACTTTGACCCGTTTGCCGACTCACTTGGGGTCATTAGGCGGCGGGATTGGGTGAGATCCCAATGCATGTAGGATTCGATGCTTCGTTGTCGAGGATTCACCGCTCGCTCTCATGCGTGGATATCCTATGCTATCTGAGGGGATAATAGTGTATAAATCTCTGGCCAGAGTACTAGAAGTGTTTTTGGTAAATGGGTTTACCTAGTAACACTCGCGATGTCACTATTCGATCTCCAAGATGTATGCATAGCTATCGGATCTCTAGCGACTCTCGATTTACCAATGGTCGCTGATCTGATCGGGATATATGTGTTGAAAGGACCGTACTGTACGCTAACCACGACCAACTGGTTCTTGCAGACACTATCAGTGATACCTAGGGGATCATGGCGCGATGTTTCTAGGCGCTTTACCATGATCCGTTGGGGAAGTCCTAAATTGTGATTTCGGAGCCACAATGGTTGTGGGCCCACGGCTAGATGTATCCCTGAACCATTGAGGGTCACACAAGTACTTGATTCATGATTCCCGCACAGAAACTGAGCTCAATGTGTTGAGCATAGGAAGAGGATTTTAGGGAGTGCGACTTCCTAAAACTCAACAGGGGTGAAATTGCGATTTCCCACCGTTGAGGGGCAATACTGTCATTTGGACTAGGTAATCTGAAAAATTGTTTTTCACATCATAATATTCAGTTTTGGAAACTGAGTCGATCGGTTCGATCTGATCGTCGATCGAAGTTGTGATGAAACCGTAGTGAATTAAACGAACCTAATGTTCATATATGGACTTGGGCCTGACCCAAGTCCAATGGGCCGGTTCAAGCCCATGTATACTAATTATATGTTAGTACTCTACTAGGGCCTTAATCACTTGAATCATAACACATAACCCTAGCTCCAAGACTTTGGCCGCCGCCCCCACACCTCCTCTCTACCTCTCGGCCGCGCCTCTTGCCACGCGCCGCCGCCGTCGGCCACGCGCCGCCGCCCCTCGCCGGACTTGTTCCGGCCATCGTGAAGAGGAGTTTCCGTCCGTGCTGAAATCCATCAGCTTTCTAGTGCAGGCTGATTGGAGGAAGATTGTTTCCGGTCGTGGACCTGATTGACGATCTACCGCCACCTACAGTTTGAAGTGCCGGTTTCCTCGTGAAACTGGTCGGAGCCAGGCGCCTAGACGCCAGCAAGGTAACTATCTACGAACACCCTTTGAATGTTTTTAGATTTTATTGAATTTATTGAACACTTTCCGGGCAATTTTTGTTTTTCCGCTGCGCCCCGGGAAGTGGGATCTGGATCCGCCACCGTATTCCAACACTTTGTACATCTCTAAGGATCAGGAGCATCTTAACACTACTGGTTGGAGATTCTACCCGGTTGAGGATTGCGTTGTGGTTTCATCATTCCAAGTGGAGCCACAGATTGTTTCGAGTATTCGAGCAGCTCAGAGGACTGATCCGTCTATCCACGAGTTGAAATTAAAGGTCAGGGCTGGCGGACTTGAGGATTATTCTGTCTCTTCCGATGGTTGTTTGCGTTTCCGGGGCAGGTTGGTTGTGCCCAATTTGATTGATTTGAAGGAGGAGATCCTTCGGCGCATTGTAGCAGACATAGTGTTCATCCTGGTGCACGGAAGATGTACCATGCTTTGAAGCCGCACTTTTGGTGGGCTGGCCTGAAGAGTGACGTTGCTGGTTTTGTCGCTCGTTGTTTGAACTGTCAGATGGTAAAGGCCAAGAGGATGAGACCTGGTGGTCTGTTGCAGAGTTTGGAAGTGCCCCAATGTCATGGGGAGCACATAGCGATGGATTTCGTGACGCATTTGTCTCGAACCAGCAGAGGATGCGATGCTATTTGGGTGGTTATAGACCGACTGTCGAAGTCTGCACATTTTATTCCCTATGGGATGACCTTCTCGTTGAAGAAGATGGCGAAGCTGTACGTTGATTTTGTTGTTAGACTGCACGGTGTGCCTGTTTCGATCGTTACTGACCGAGATCCGAGGTTTACTTCCAGGTTTTGGAAGATTTTGCAAACAGCTTTGGGTACCAGATTGGCAATGAGAACCGCGTATCAACCCCAGACAGATGGCCAATCTGAGCGCACTATCCAAACGTTGGAGGATATGTTGCGAGCTTTTGTGTTGGATTTCGGAGGTAGCTGGCAAGACGCGTTGTCTTTGGTTGAGTTTTCGTACAATAACAGCTACCAAGTGACGATTGGTATGGCGCTGTTTGAGGCTTTGTATGGTAGAAAGTGCAGATCGCCAGTGGGTTGGGAAGAAGTGGGGGAGAAGCAGCTATCTGCCCCAGATTTTGTGCAGCAAATGAAAGATCATGTGGATCTTATTAGACAGGGGATGAAAGCTGCCCAGGATCGCCAAGCCAGTTATTCAAATAAGAGGCGTCGACCTCTTGAGTTTCAGGTTGGTGATCGTGTATTTCTCAAAGTTTCTCCGTTTCGTAGCGTTATGCACTTTGGACACAAGGGAAAGTTAGCCCCTCGTTACGTCGGACCGTATGAGATTGTTGAGAGGATTGGCCCTTTAGCGTATCGACTGTTGTTGCCGTTAGAGTTGTCTTCTCTACATGACGTCTTTCATGTTTCCATGTTGAGGAAGTATGAGCCAGATCCGTCTCATGTGATTAGAACTGACGAGGTAGAGCTCCATCAGACGTTGAGTTATCAAGAATATCCCTTGCAGATCCTTGGCAGAAAAGAGAAACAGTTAAGGAATAAGACCATCCCGTTGGTAATGGTGCAGTGGAGCAAACATGGCAGGGAAGAAGCTACATGGGAGCTGGAGGAAAAGATGCTGCGCGAGTGGCCGCATCTGTTTGAGTAGACGTTGAGCTAAATTTCCAGTAGTTGGTAGCTTTTGGTTGTATTTCTTTCCTAGTTGTTGTAAATTGTTTGCTCAGTAATCTTGAACTCTTGGCCATGTGTTAGGCGAGTTCCTGTTTTGTATTTTTTCGCTGCTGTGTTATGTATCAGAATTGTTGTTCGATTTCAAGGACGAAATCCTTTTTAGTGGGAGAGAAATGTGAGACCTGAAAAGTTAATTAAGATTAATTGTTGAATTAATCGATTTTTAGAGATTTCTGGTGGTTCAGATCTCTGTTTGGAAGTTTGGTTGGTATTTCGGGTCAGATTTCACATTTAAAGCAATTCTGGAAATTTTGATATTTTCGAGATTTCGAGTGAGAAATCTGGTTTTGAGAGGTCTGCTCGGTTTTGGTGAAAGTTGTTCGGGTTTCTTGAGAAATCTGGTCGCTGGTGCCTTTCTTTTCGCGCGGCGTGTTTTGTAGCATAAGACAGGAAACGCCGTCGTTTTTGTGAGATCGGGTAGTCTCGTTTAGGAGAGATCTGGTTGGTATTTAGCGCTAGAATCTGAAGTAGAGATCTGCCCACGTGTTTTTGTATTGAGGGCTAAACGATGTCGTTTGGATAAGTGGCTACGGCGTCGTTTGGTGAACGCTGGAGGTAGATCTGTTTTGGGAAGTGTGTGTTCGATTTGACCAGATTTCAGCGTCCAGCTCTTAGCGCTAGCATTCAGATGTCACCCGAGGCGTTGGGCGACGTCGTTTTAGCATGAGCGTTATTTCCAGCGTTAGTTTTAGCGTTCAGACTTCTCCGCGGTAGTGTTAGCATTTCCAGCTTTTAGCGTTGGCTTCCAGACTTCTCTAGCGTTGAGCAATAGCCTTCAGACTTCACTAGCGTTAACATTTCAGATTTCACCGTGGTTTTAGCGCAGGCGTTGTCTGGCTGTGAGATCTGTTTCTGTCGGTGCATGTTTTTTAACCAGATTTCTCGCGGGTATTTATATGTTAGAAGCGTGGTCTTCTATTACTTCATCAGATCCCATACTTAGCAAAATTTACCCGATCTCCGTTCTCTGTTTTTCAAACCCTTGGGTACTGTTCACCGTTGATTTTATCCGGCGATTCCCATCGTTTACGGTCACCATTTTTCACGTTCGAGGTAGCGTTGGACTCCTCTCGAAGAGCTCTTTCTTCCTATACATCTTTAGGAGGTTGTCGTTGGCTGGAGCAAAAGCACGAAGTTGTTGTTGTGTTCATGTGTTGCGTAGTTCAGGTAGAACTCCATTTTATTCGATGAGATCTTGGTTATAGCCTTAGCTTAAGCTTCCTGTTAAGATGTTTTAGGAAGCGTAATTGCTGGTTTGAGTGTTTAACTCCCAGCCGCGTAATTTTGAGTATGGCTATGAGTTTCTGTTAGCGTTTCCCTGAAACCTGCTTGTGCGTGTGTTTAGCAGGTGTTGGACTCAGATCTCTCGGGCCTGTATTTGTGGTAATCGTTGTGCAAATTAAGGTACGGATTTGAGCTTGTCATATCTTGGAAATTGGCAGAGATAATACTTGAGATCTGGCGTGGATATGTGCAGTGATTGCTGTTTGTTGTTTCGTGTATGCTGCGCATTGTTTCTGCCTCTGTTAATTGCATACACTCATTATCGTTGTGCATTCAGATCTCTTTTATTGCCGTGCCTTGTACTGCCCGAATTGTATGTGTTAAGGTGCATAATTGTGGGCGGAGTGGGTAGCTCCCACACCTCACGTGCTTTCTCCCTGCTGGTGTGATTGGCCACCATGAGCGGAGTGAGTAGCTCTCACACCTTATGGGTTGGGTGACCGCAGGTTGAGTATGTATATGGGCGGAGTGAGTAGCTCTCACACCTCATATTATGGCACCTGATTTCGGTTGTTGAGCAGCTGTCGGAATTCTTTGGCTCTCGACGTTCGGTGGTAGCCTTGATTGCGCGCATAGTTTTTGCATTTTATCTTATGATTTTCTTTAGCTGTTTCAGTTGCTCTCCGTACTGGGGTTTGACCCCATGTCCCTCTGGGGCTTGGTTGTTTTCCTTGTTTGTGTTGTTTTCAGGGAACCCAGGTTTGACAGCTGGTCGTGGTTTTAACCCAGCTGGTGTACCCTAGGAGGTGGTTAAAGTGTCCCAGTTGCGTATAGCATATCTATATGTATCAGTTGAGTTAGCCAGGGGATTCCCTGTGGGGTTTGACCCCATGTCCCTCTGGGGCTTGGTTGTTTTCCTTGTTTGTGTTGTTTTCAGGGAACCCAGGTTTGACAGCTGGTCGTGGTTTTAACCCAGCTGGTGTACCCTAGGAGGTGGTTAAAGTGTCCCAGTTGCGTATAGCATATCTATATGTATCAGTTGAGTTAGCCAGGGGATTCCCTGTGCTTCGTTGTTGTATCCAGTGGTTGGAGTCTGATACTTGTATTCGTATGCTATACTGATTGTGTTGCTTAGTGGTTTTTATAAACTGGGATATTAATTTTGAGTATCGCACTATTTTAAATTATATAGTTCTAAATCGTCAGGACAAAGCAAAAATTTTACCCGCTTTTCAGTAGCTTCCGCATGTGTTTGTATGTTTTATCTCTGATTTGAGCACGAGGCCTGACAAGAAGCTTCTTGATTTCCGATGTGCTGTAGAATTCTGGACATGAGTCTGAACGGATTGGCGGTGCTGGTCTGATCGGATATTATGTTCCGATTGGATAAGTTGAGCTGGTCTGTTTAGAGACTGTCTAAGCTGGTACAGTACCCATCAGCTAAGCTGGTCTACCCGTGCTGGCACAATTTCTTTTATTTGCTAAGCTGGTCTACCCGTGCTGGTACAGTGCTCTTCATACTTTCAGCTAAGCTGGTTTTCTCCAAGCTGGTACAGTACCTTCATACTCTCTAAGCTGATCTGGTCCATCGTTCCGGCCTGATCCATTTCGTTTGTTACTAAGTTAAAGTCACCTTAAAAAGCTCAATTGGAACGTTTAACTTTTCTTTCCGAGCTGGTCCAGCTTGCCTCTGTGCTGGATTATCCTTTCTCAAGTTCAGCTCTTCATTTCATTGAACAGTTTTCACAGATTAATTCTAGTATCAGAATTAGATAATCCATTACCTCTTTTTGAGATCATTGTTAACCCTTGACACTCTCTTCTTCAAGTAGTCACTCGAGCTGGCTTTCAGTTACCCCAGCTCGCAGTCCAGCTGTACGCTCAATGAGGTTTTAAAGATAAATGAGTTTTTAAAGAAGCGAACCCACAAGTTTAGGTGATCGACCACCGATCAAGATCAAAGTTTAAAAGATATTTTATCAGTTTAAAGGAAGTGATTTTTCAGTTTTAAGGATTTATGACATGGATGACCTACGGTCCCCGGAAAGGGGGAGTATTATGGTTAGCAAACTATAGCCCATTTCCATAGTTAAGTTGGGATTCATTTCCCCAGATTCCGGAATCACAGATATTAGATTGAGCAAGAGCCTGGATGATAGGATCAATATGGCTCGAAGGACAGGCCTAGGAGTTCAGAAGGGGGGTTGAATGAACTCATTGGTATTTTTAAATATTTTCTAAACCTTTAAAACTATTTTTACAAGAAGCCTCTTAACTTAAACCCGAGTTACCAGATTTAAGGTATCTCAGTTTTAATGCTGATTTCTTGTCTAACAATAAATGTGCGGAAATAAGCCAATCAATCAGTGAACAGTTAAAGCTTAAATAAATGCGATAAAGTAAGAGTTCAGGGTCAAGAGTTTGTTAATGGAAGTTCGGATATCAATATCCTACGTCTCCCCTTCTTCCTTTTCAGGAAGGTTCCACTAGAAGATTTGATGTTCATAGCCTCTGTAACCACCCAGTCACCGAGCCTCGCTCAAGGAGAACTCCTAGCAACTCCAGTCAACAAGCAGACGCAGCTGCTGAATACAACACTGATAATTTTTATCAAACGGCTTTGGATAGCACGTTTGTTACAGACTCAAATCGAATAACAACAGTGAAACACGAATGATTTTTGAGTTCTGCAAATCTTCTGATTTCTAATACTGAAACTCGATTAAAAAAAATGAACCAGAAGATGAAATCTCAAAGGAAATATCTGTGAGCGCTTGACTTTGAAAGTTCTTCGAGATTGGATTTTTGGGACTTAGAATATTTTCGATTGAGAGCTTCTTTAAAATCCCAGATGGTGATGAAGACAGAAATTTTCTGAATGAAGAGAACAATTAGTGAGTGTAAGTTCGAGAGCTTCTTCAATTCAAATCCATCTATTTATACTCTTCGTCCTCCAACGGTCATAAAGATAGCCTAAGGAAACAAAATCATCGTACAGCTGTATGCACTGCTCCACTAAGGTAAATTGCGCTTCGACAGAGCCAAATTGTCGTCTCTCCATATTTGTGCAAACACCGTAAAAACGTCCTCTGTATACTGTGTACTATTTACCCAAAATAGTACTGACGTTGTCTCCTTAATTCCAGGCATATGTACGATTCAATCTTCACCATTGATTCTTTCCAATTTAAACATTGATGGCGTTTAATCGGTTCGTCATTTGCACCTGAACATTTTCCCTTAATTGTAACTTGACGAGTGGAATACATCTGAATACTTCGTAACAGCTGGTTGTAACGACTGAAAGCTTCAACATCTGAAATTTCCAAAAGCTGAATGCTAACCAACGACTGAATACGCTAAGGGACACAACATCTGAATCCTAGCGCTGTCGTCTCAAATTATCCAAACGATGTAGTTTTGTTGTCTGCTAAGAAATACGCTATCATTCGAATAGTTGCGTCTGATATCTAAGCAACATCTGAATATGTTCACTATTGAAGTAAATACCCAACGTCTGAATATACTTCTGAAAAAGATACCCAACTTCTGAACCAATACCAGAATCTGATATCCCGTATAATTTCAACATCTGAAATCTTTACGTCTGAAATAATTCAACCCAATATCTGACAGGTCGATTCAACATCTGAAAGAGTATTACATCTGAATATACGACTCAACATCTGAAAGAGTATTACATCTTGATGTACGACTCAACATCTGAACCGTTCCCGAATATCAACATCTGAATAAGCCTGACATCTGAATAAACTTTTCGCCAAATACGTAGCTGATAACTTCAACGTCTGACTGTCCAGATGCTATCTTTAATTTAGCACTTGTATTATTTTTTTATCACCAAAACTAATAAATTTTATCTTAACAATTTCCCCCTTTTTGGTGATCACAAAACTTAGCAGCCTAAAGACTTATATAGATGAACAAAAGTACATGGCGCAAAGTTTGCTGAAATTCTAAATTTCATTAACTGAAGACTGTACAGATAATTTGTACAAGAACTGAAGTAACAAATCCTAAATATCTTTTTCTCCAAAGAGCATCCATTTTGCACTTCTCTTGGGTGGTATATATGGACCATATGTTATACCACGAACCGGCGATTCACCACCACTAGATGGTCTCCTCTTTGAAGATCCACTTCTGTCGCCTCTACTCCGACTTTCACCTGAACCACTTCTACCTCGGTTACCACACTCTCTACTGATAGTGCCTCCACCATATCTTCTTGGGTCATCTACTCTACTACCACTTCCACCACTTGGTTTATTTTGGTCATCAGGAGGCGGTTGAGGGCGGCGGCTGCTAATATCTTCCCCCTTTTTGTCATTACCACCCCTATTGATATAATCGAAAAGAAATCCAAGTTGGGTGGAGAGGGTATTATGATTTTCTTCGGCTTTCGCACGAAAGTCAAGCAATTCGCTCCTAATGGTAGCAACCTGCCCATCCAAGTCTGTTACTTTAGCGTTGAGATCTTTAACCTCCTTCCGAACATCAACATTATCGAAAGCAACAGCAGCCACCTGAGTGCTAATCCTCTGTTGAGATTTAACAACATCTAGCGACAGGTCAGTCTTATGATCATGCATATCTTTGCGAATATTTGTAAGCAACGCCCTGTACTCCCTATCGTGTTCATCAAAATGAGCATTAACCTGCTTCTCAAGGTCTCTGATGTGCAAAATAAGAATGTCCTTGAGTTTATCAGCATCATTTCTTCGCCTGATTTGTTCAAACTGAACTTGATCAATAGAAGCACGCAGTCGAGCGAATGACTCTATGAAATCGGTAGCAACAGCTGGTAGAGAAGTCGAAGTAGCAGCTGTATCATTTTCATCAAAACGAATTGAGGAATCATCTGAGGTTGATGAAGAGAAGGGACGCTGGTCTGTACACTC
This sequence comes from Dorcoceras hygrometricum, assembly GCA_001598015.1. Lineage (NCBI taxonomy): Eukaryota > Viridiplantae > Streptophyta > Magnoliopsida > Lamiales > Gesneriaceae > Dorcoceras > Dorcoceras hygrometricum. Next base: position 63,603 of record KQ995709.1, read on the forward strand.
TGATCCTCAAACACTGAACTGGCAACTGACTGAACAGGCGGACTAACAGAAACTGAATGAGTACTTAACTGTATATATCACAAAACGGATCTGTTCTCAGCAATAGTTGAAACAAAATTACGGATATCTACTGTACTCAGACCACCAAACAAACCATACCGAGCAAAAACTGTACACAGCTGATACCATCCCCAATATGTTACTGTCGGCCTTCGAGACGTTCCACAACAGCAATAGCTTTACAGAAATTAAGAGAACCAACCGGCAGAAGCTTTCCAGAGAGAGAATATATGTGCTTCGATACAAACATCGGCCACCGCTTCCTCATCAGCTTAAAGAAATTACTTACAGGAGGAAGAGTGTCTACATAGGAGAGTTGCGACAAAACCTCATTGCAAATGACTGGCCTGGGCAACGGCTTCCAATAATTAGCGCAAGGTTCAATTACCCAGGAGCCATTAACCAGAATCATGGTCCGTATCCAGCAAGATGAGCGAATATTCGAGTTTGATCAGGCGATTACGGCACCGCGATCATGCTGTATACCTTCAAACATCTTTGAGCAACACGTCCTGTCCCATGTGAGACCATGTGCCTGCATCAATATCTTCAGCTCTTCGAGCAAAAAGAGATGAAGTTGGATAACATATCCAGAACCTTGAGATCAGTAGCTGACGAACCTTCACCCGGAACAAAATTTGATTTATAAGCTTCCACAAACTTTCGGGTCAACAACTCTCTGTACTTTGTCAGTATATACATCCTTCTCTGAAGAGCTTCTCTTGTGGAATCTGTTTCAGCCCATGTGAGGACTTTTTCTTATTTGGCATAAAAGTCTTTTATCTTTATAACGGCCAATTTCTTGAGGTTGAAGGAATTAAAGAATTGTTCCACTTCATCAATAACTTTCTCTCGCAACTGTACAAGAACCTCAATGTCTGCACAAATCAAAGAAAATTGTTCTTTGGCGGGATTTCCTTCTACGGGATCCACTATCACCAGGGGCGCCTTCCCCTTAGCATCAACAGAAATCTTGGGAAGACTGGCCTTTGATCCTTTACAGTTTCAGCCTCAGGCTCTGTCACAATATACGCAACTGAAGCATCTACACTGCTTTCATTCTCATCAAAAATCTGCAACTGCTGCTCCCCAACACCTGTTCCAAAATCAAATGCTTCCATTTCTTCATCTGTATCGCTGGCTGTTACAACCGGTCTATCAGCTTCTTGAGCAATGAATTCTTCATAGGAAAGATTGGACCACTGATCCGTCTCCTCATCTCTTGGGACTGTCTGTTCCCCATCGTCTGTTCCACTGACAGTCGTTCCTTCAACATTTATTCCATCAACATTTTGTTCTTCCTCATTTGTTTCATTCTGAGCAGTCTCAGCGATCACCTGCTCAATAATGAGGTCAACATTATCAGCAGACGTGGTTCGCACCTCCTCAGCAGTAGACTTCACTACTGGTTCATTTTCCACCGTTGGCTCGGATGCCTTCTCAGTAAGGCCACCAACAATTGTTTCTTCAACAACAAGGGCAGCTGATGTCGCTTCCCTTTGTTCCTCAAAAATATTCTCCACGGCCTCCTCAACAGCTCCACGCTCTTTAACAATTTCATCATCAGAATCCTTGTGCAGCCGCAACCTCCTCTTCTTCGATTTTCTCTTAGGCACGGGAGGTTGCTCAGCAGGTGCGGCCGGAGTCGGCTCAACAATTTTTAGAGGAACAGCCTCTTGTGCTACAACAATAATTACTGAACCCTTATCAGTCTTTCCAACTTTGGTCCGCTTTTTCTTTGAAACAACTAGCTCGACCACCTCAGCAGTAGCTGGTCTCTTCCTAGACACAGCCTTTTTGACGGGTGTTCTCTTCATCCTGGGTTTATTTGCTACTTCCTCCACAGTGACTTTCTCATTGATCACAACATACCTATGAACCGTTTTCTCTGTCAGAATCCTAGGAGAGGGGAATGCTTTGGAGTCTCCCAACTCTAACGCCGGTACATCCTTCAATAGGACACAAATTTGAATAGCATACCCCTTTGCTTGCCTCGATCCTGCGGTCACCATTTCCTTAAAAATGTTGAATAACAACCTTCCCCAGTTGATTTTCACGCCCCCAATGATAGCAGCCATCAAAAGAAAACGCTCTTGCATCCCTTACAGATCCATTCTGAAAGAATTTTGTTCTGTTAAAGCATCTTCGTAAAAGATAGCGGGACACCCTATAAAGCCTTTCAAACCGGACGCCACAAGGGCTCCAAACATTGCTACAATTCCAGTGTCGTCCATGGCAAGGACTGAGTCGAACGAAACGTGAAGGTTGCTGCTTATCAGTGAAGATGCCATTGAAGAAAGTTGACTGAGTGCGAAGAAGCCTGAAAAGAAATATCTTCAATACGAAAACACGAAGAACACGAGTGCAAGAGATGCTAGAGAACAATATACGCAAGGTAAGTGACTATGAGAAAGGAAACACCATAAATAACTATGGAATTTTAATCGGTGAAAGAGAGAGAAATGTGGATGTGACATTTCGCATGATGACAACCACATGTCATTCATCCGATGGCGCGTAAAATATTTTGAAATGATTTTGAAAAGATTTTATCAAAATTGCAAAATAAAAAAATATATTTTAGAATGATTTCAAATTCTGACTACGAGGGTGAAAAGGTAAATAACTAGTTGGCGCCAATATTGGATAACGTCACAGCTGGTTTAATATATCGCTGAGGGTAGAGCAGGATCTGATCACAAATAAGCATCAGCTGTGTATATGTGGCATCTGAGTGTATCCAGATCCCGCATATTCAGCTGACATAGCACTTAAAAATTCATCCTGGTTCCCCCTACGATTAAGATCCTATCCAACGCAATATTCTTGCCTCAGCTGAAGGTCTTTGCATTCCCCCTGAACAAAAGACTCGCAGCTGAATTAAGCAACAGCTGTCAACCTGCAAGTTGTTAGCGCACAGACAATTCAAGGCAATTCTAGGAGATCTAATATGTTTCTAAAATAAGAAAACTTAGCGTCTGGTAGAGGCTTTGTGAAGATGTCAGCGACTTGCTGTTCAGTCGACACATACTCCAGCAGGACGTCTTTGTTTAGCACATGGTCCCTTATGAAATGATGCCTGATGTCTATGTGCTTTGTCCTTGAATGCAGTACTTGATTTTGGGTGATCGCGATGGCACTGGTGTTGTCATAGAGAATGGGTGCTTCAGAAGCATCAATGCCATAGTCCTTCAGCTGGTGTTGAATCCATAGTATTTGAGCACAACAGCTGCCAGCTGCTAGGTACTCCGCTTCAGCTGTGGACGTTGCAATGGACGTCTGCTTCTTACTGAACCAGGAAATCAGTCGATCCCCTAAAAATTGACAAGTCCCACTTGTGCTTCTACGATCAATCCTACATCCTGCGTAGTCTGCATCGCTATAACCGATTAGTTGAAAGCCTGAGTCTTTGGGATACCAAATACCCACGTTGGAAGTGCCTTTCAAATATTTCAAGATTTTTTTCACAGCTATGTAATGTGACTGTTTAGGCTCTGCTTTAAATCTAGCACACATACAGACAGCAAACATGATGTCTGGTCTGCTAGCAGTTAAGTACAGCAGGCAGCCAATTATACCGCGATAAAGTGATACCTCAATGGCAGATCCAGTTTCGTCTTTATCCAGTTTAATTGAGGAGCTCATAGGGGTCGCAGCTGCTGAGCAGTTGTCCATGCCAAATTTCTTCAGAAGTTCTTTTCGTGTACTTAGCCTGGTTAATGAATATTCCATTCTCCAGCTGTCTGACTTGTAAGCCCAGAAAGAACGTCAGCTCCCCCATCATGCTCATCTCAATTTTTTCCTGCATTAACTTGGAAAACTTCTGGAACAATTTGGGGTTGGTTGACCCAAAGATAATATCATCGACATAGATTTGAACTAATAAGACATGATCATCTTTAGCAAATTTAAACAGTGTCTTATCAACTGTGCCTATAGTGAAATCATGCTCGAATAGAAATTTTGAAAGCGTATCATACCAAGCTCTGGGTGCTTGCTTCAACCCATATAGAGATTTATCCAATTTATAGACATAATCTGGATGTGTATGATTGACGAAGCCAGGAGGTTGTGCAACATACACTTACTTGGTTAAGATGCCATTAAGAAATGCACTCTTAACATCCATCTAAAAGACTTTGAAGTCTTTGAATGCAGCATATTAAAGGAACATTCGTATAGATTCTAATCTAGCTACAGGGGCAAAGGTTTCATCAAAATCTATTCCTTCCATTTGCCTAAAGCCTTGTGCAACCAGTCTAGCTTTGTTTCTAGTTACTACTCCATATTCATTCAGTTTATTCCTAAAGACCCATCGAGTTCCTATAATTGAATGATTAGAAGGTCTAGGTATAAGTTCCCATACGTTATTACGCTTAAATTGATTTAATTCTTCTTGCATAGCGTCTATCCAGCTGGGGTCAGCTAAGGCTTCTTCTATCTGCTTAGGTTCTATGTGAGATATGAATGTTGAATCGAAATGATCATGCAATATTTGGCCTCGTGTGCGAACAGGAGATTCGATGATACCTATGACCTGCTCGGTGTATGATTTCTGTTCCACCGAAGATCAAGTCCAATGGGATTTGCTCCTTGTTCCACTTGTGTAACTGGCTGGATAGCAACAACTGGATCAGCTGATACAAATTGATATTTTTCGTTGTCTGCTTCAACATCAGCTTCCAGCTGTTGTAGTGGTTGTTCCATATGTGAGATTGGTTCAGCTCTTGTATCAGTTCTTGTATCAGTTGCTGGTCTGGATACCAATTGATGTGATGTGCTCGCGACTGATACTTCAGATGTTGGTCTTGATACCAATTGATATGCGCTTGTATTTTGTGCAACAGATGTTGGTTGATGAATAGTAGAATCTGCTTGCGCAACATCTATCTGAGCAACGTCTGGTTGAGCAACATCTGATTGAACGTTGGTCACTTCAGTTCCAGCAGCTGGTACACTTGGAGAGATCTAATCCTGTGTAGAGTCAACGTTAGTTAAATCGATGACTAATGGATTACCTGTCAGATCTTGTTGTGCGTTGTCGTGCGATGTGTCCAGCACTTGTTGTGTTTCAGCTGAATATTGTTGTTGTGGCACGTCATCATCTGATTCATCAAGACTTGTTTATTCCAGACGTGAACACAAATCATGTAGGCTTGCAGCTAAGTTGGATCTGAATCATGTCTCATCAGAGACAACATGAGCGGATTATTCAACAGTTAGACTTCTATTGTTGAATACTCGATAAGCCTTGCTTACTGCTGAATAGCCTAGAAAGATAACTGCATCAGATTTTGCATCAAAAGCTGTTAAGTGCTTCTTAACATTATTATGAATGAAGCATCTGCACCCCAACACCCTGAAATATGAAATATCAGGTTTCTTGCCACTCCAGATCTCATATGGGGTTTTACCGTGCAAATTATTAATCATAGATATGTTCTGAGTGTAGCAAGCTGTGTTAACTGCTTCTGCCCAGAATTTTTGTGAAATACCACAATAAGCAATCATAGATCTAGCAGCTTCTTTTAAAGTACGATTTCTCCTCTCAGCAAGCCCGTTCTGCTGAGGAGTTCTAGCTGCTGAAACCTCATGCTTTATCCCAATGTCTTCTAGATAAGAAGTTAATTTATGATTTAAAAATTCAGTACCATGATCACTTCTTATCCGGTTGACTGTACAAGATCTGTGCAAACGTTTTAAAAGGTGTATCAGCTGGTCAGCGGTATCAGATTTTGCTTTAAAAAACAACACCCAAGTAAATTTAGTAAAATCATCAATATCAACTAGGGTGTAGTTCGTTCCCACTAAGCTAGTTACGGGAATAGGAACAAGGAGATCCATATGTAAAAGCTCTAAGCTTCGGAAAGAACGTTTACCGCCTTTCTTTTTAAAAGTAGATTTGATTTGTTTACAAGCTGACATGCGGCACAGATCTTGTCCTTAGAAAAATTGATTTTGGGCAGATAAGAAACCATTTCATGCTGAATCAAATGAGCAAGAGTTTTAAAGTTTAGATGGTTCATTCACTGATGCCACAACCAGCTCTTGGAAGAGTCAGCTGCTAAGCAAATTTGTTCAGATCCCATGGGTTCTGACCAATTGATAATGTAGGTATTCCCCGATCTTTTACCTACCAATACAGTCAGTCCTTCTAGACTCCGAACTGTGCATGTGTCTTGTTGAAAATTGACTATGTAACCCTTGTCACATTGCTGACTAATACTAATCAAATTGTAACGCAGGTTATCAACAACTAAGACATATGATATAGACAGGTTACCGTGGATAAGCTTACCCTTACCCACAGTGTTACCATGAGCGTTATCACCAAACACAATTTTTGCTCCTCTGTGAGGTGTCACATCTGTTAGTAGCTTTTGGTTTCCAGTCATATGTCTTGCACAATCGTTGTACAGGTACCATATGGTTGGTTCATCAGCAGCTTTGTACCTGTTGTCCTGCAATCATAAAAACAGATTTTGGTATCCAATTTTACTTGGGTCCCGATAGGATTACCCCTTTCGGGACCCATACTTGAATTACTTTGACAGCTTTCCCAGTATGATAGTCCATAAGGGTCTGTGCATAAGTACTGTGAGATCTGTTGAGATTTGGTTTGGTATTTTGACCATTTAGATCTCTACGAGGCCTAACCTTTTTCCATTCAGACTTAACCTTCTTAGAGCCACGTCTCTGTTGGTTCTGAACAAACGACTTGGATCCAGCTTTTGCCTTTTCCTTGTCAAGTCTGTTCTTTAGCCAACCAGACTTAGAACTCTCGGGTCTTTCATAGCCAATACCAGCTTTTCCTTTCTTATTCAATGGCTTCGAGATCTGGTCATCATACCGTACTGACACATGGATCATGTATCACACTAGCTTTGACAAAGTACATCTTTTTGAACTTGTCATACACCAGCTGTGACTTAGTACTTGTTTCTCCAGAGCTGCTTTCACTAACATTGAAACCCAAGCCAGTTCTATCATTCTCTGGCTTCTAAATCTCATGCAGCTTGTTCAAAGAAACTGAAGACTTTGTCCAGGAGCTCATCACTTCATTTAATCTTTCGTTTTCAGCTTTGAGCTCACTATATTAATTTCTCAACAATTCATTCTCAGTCATCATCTTATTCAACTCGATTTGTAAACTGTCAGCTTCACCAAGTTCAACAGTACTTGGTTCTACTGAACTATTTTTCAAATCAGCGTTTTCAGCTTTAATTTCGTCGAATGTGTGAGAAAGATTCCTGTACTCTTTGACCATATCAATAAGTTCACTGAAAAGGTCTTCTCGTGTAAATTCAATATTGGAAAAGTCAAATACCTCATCATCTGAAGTTTGATCAGCCATGAGACAGTGAACCTCCTCCTGTTCACTATCGCTGGATGAGGAACTGCTGGATGAGGAATCTGAATTGGTATCATCCCAATTCCTGTTGCTTTCCTCAGCAACCAGTACTTTGCGATTATTCTTGCGGCTGAGTCTTTTATCACTCTTGTCCTGATCCTCCTATCTTTTGATCTTTCCTTGGATCTTTCATCTGTCTTCTCATCCCTTCTGTATCGATCCTCCTTCTTTTCATCTCTTTTGTATCAATCTTCCTTCTTTGGCATGTTGCAATCAGCTGCAAAGTGCGCTGGACGTCCACATTTAAAACAGTTCATATCAGTTGTAACTTTATCATTTTTATGGACATTATTATAAGGAGTAGAAGGATTGTAGGATCTTCTCAAGTATTTCCAAAACTTCTTAACGAAGATGGACATGACGTCATTGCTGAGTTGATCAGCTGTCTTGCTAGTGCTAGGAGAGCACTGTTCAGATGTTGTAGCTGCTAGCGCTTTGGTCGGCTGGGAGGTTGATGGTCCATATTCTGCTCTTGTTTCCAACTCGAACTCATAAGCTTTAAGGTTTGCAAATAGATCGTGAAGCTCCAGCTTATTGAGATCCTTGGACTCCCGCATGGCCATCGTCTTAACGTCCCATTCCCTGGGAAACGCTCTCATCACCTTCAAAGCCAACTCACGGTTGCTATACTCTTTTCCCAAGCTAGTAAGCTTTATTACAACAGCATTGAAGCGCTCATCAAACTCTGTCATAGTCTCTCCATCTTTCATCTTAATAGACTCATACTTCTGCTGAGCGACAGTCAGCTTGTTATCTTTTGTCTCATCGTTTCCTTCACATATTTGTGTCAGCTTTTCCCAAATATCTTTTGCTGTGGCACAAGTTTTTATCTTGCTGAACATGTTTTTGTCCAGTGTCTTATAGAGAATGTCCCTGGCCACATTGTCCAGATTTGCTTTCTTTTTGTCTTTGTTGTTGTACTCATGTCTGCTCTTCTCCAGATACTGAGGCTCGCCATTGGATATTGCAAAGTCTAAGTTTGGCTTCATTATCTTCATTGGCCCTTCTGTGATAACTGACCACATGTCCTCATCCTGAGCAGCCAGATGCGCTTGCATGCGAATCTTCCAGTCATCGTAGTCCTCCTTAGAAAACATAGGAATTTTATTGTGAGAAGTAGACATATTTGAATACAATAAAGCACAATCAACAAAATATTCAATAACTGAGATGCACAGGCTATGATACCAATTGATAGGATCAATATGGTTCGAAAAACAGGCCTAGGAGTTCAGAAGGGGGGTTGAATGAACTCCTTGGTATTTTTAAATATTTTCAAAACCTTTAAAACTATTTTTACAAGCACCCGCTTAAACCTGAGTTACAGATTTAAGGTATCTCAGTTTTAATGCTGATTTCTTGGCTAACAATAAATGTGCGGAAATAAGCCAATCAATCAGTGAACAGTTAAAGCTTAAATAAATGCGATAAAGTAAGAGTTCAGGGTCAAGAGTTTGTTTATGAAAGTTCGGATATCAATATCCTACGTCTCCCCTTCTTCCTTTTCAAGAAGGTTCCACTAGAAGATTTGATGTTTACAGCCTCTGTAACCACCCAATCACCGAGCCTCGCTCAAGGTGAACTCCTAGAAACTCCAATCAACAAGCAGACGCAGCTGCTGAATACAACACTGATAATTTTTATCAAACGGCTTTGGATAGCACGTTTGTTACAGACTCAAATCGAATAACAACAGTGAAACACAAATGATTTTTGAGTGCTGCAAATCTTCTGATTTCTAATACTGAAACTCGATTAAAAAAAATGAACCAGAAGATGAAATATCGAAGGAAATATCTGTGAGCGCTTGACTTTGAAAGTTCTTCGAGATTGGATTTCTGGGACTTAGAATATTTTCGATTGAGAGCTTCTTTTAAATCCCAGATGGTGATGAAGACAGAAATTTTCTGAATGAAGAGAACAATTAGTGACTGTAAGTTCGAGAGCTTCTTCAATTCAAATCCATCTATTTATACTCTTCGTCCTCCAACGGTCATAAATATAGCCTAAGTAAACATAATCATCGTACAGCTGTATGCACTGCTCCACTAAGGTAAATTGCGCTTCGACAGAGCCAAATTGTCGTCTTTCCATATTTGTGCAAACACCGTAAAAACGTCCTATGTATACTGTGTACTATTTACCCAAAATAGTACTGACGTTGTCTCCTTAATTCTAGGAATATGTACGATTCAATCTTCACCATTGATTCTTTCCAATTTAAACATTGATGGCATTTGAATCGGTTCGTCGTTTGCGCCTGAACATTTTCCCTTAATGTAACTTGACGAGTGGAATACATTTGAGTACTTCATAACAGCTGGTTGTAACGACTGAAAGCTTCAACGTCTGAAATTTCCAAAAGCTGAATGCTAACCAACGACTGAATACGCTAAGGGACACAACATCTGAATCCTAGCGCTAAACCAAACGTTGTCGTCTCAACTTATCCAAACGACGTAGTTTTGCTGTCTGCTAATAGTTGCGTCTGATATCGAAGCAACATCTGAATATGTTCACTATTGAAGTATATACCAAACGTCTGAATATACTTTTGAAAAAGATACCCAACGTCTGAACCAATACCAGAATCTGATATCCCGTATAATTTCAACATCTGAAATCTTTAGTCTGAAATAATTCAACCCAATATCTGACTGGTCGATTAAACATCTGAAAGAGTATTACATCTGAATATACGACTCAACATCTGAAAGAGTATTACATCTGAATGTACGACTCAACATCTGAACCGTTCCCGAATATCAACATCTGAATAAGCCTGACATCTGAATAAACTTTTCTCCAAATACGTAGCTGATAACTTCAACGTCTGACTGTCCAGATGCTATCTTTAATTTAGCATTTGTCTTATTTTGTTATCACCAAAACTAATAAATTTTATCTTAACATTGGACCTACAGAGAACTTCACAGCCATAAGTCACAGAGAAAAATTAAAAGCGATCTGGGTTGATGTCCCGACCTGGTTTTATGAGAAAGATTTGAGTTTAAGCTAACTTCCTTTAAATTATATCTTGAGAATTACGTTCAGTTATGCCTGCATTATGTTATATTGCTATCATCAGTTTTTACTTGTTGAGTCCCTAATCTCATTAGTTTTCCTGATGCAGGTGAGGCAGCTCAGGGGCAGGCGGGAGCTGCGAGCTGAACCAGCTTGGGCGTGTGTGTGTTGTCGAAGGCAAGCGTTTCCGTGGTGTCATCGCTGTTGTTGTTTTTGATCTTGCTGTAACTGTATTAAGATCCATTACAACAATAGAGGATTCATATAGAATTCGAAAGTTGTAATATCCGGTTTTGTAATCGAATGAAATTTTTGGTATTCCAAGCTGGTTTTTGTCGTTGATCATATTTACTGTTCTACAGTTCGAGCTTTGGAAGGAAATACAGCTTCCAATTATTGATTTTAGTCCTTTATTTTTTCGTTTTAATCTTTTTACTCCAATCCGTTGACTCCCTCGGGTCTGGACTTCACATGATCTGTGTAACAGATCCAACACAAACTTATTTATGCATATATATGTATATATATATATATATGGAAAAAATATAAATAATTTAATTAACTGACATGAACTTAAACTATTTAATGAAATTATTTTATACCTTTTTAGTGTAATAATTTTTTATTTTATTTTTTATGTTTAATATATAAAATCAATCGAATATTATGGAAAATCTATAAATGTCTATACAAATTTGCGAAGGTAAATTAATAGGAGTTTATGAAAATTTGTTACAACTCCATAGAATTCTGTGGAAGTCAATAGAAATCTATCAAATTCATAAATTACATTACTTAAAAAAGTCATTAAATTTTCTCCACGTATACATTACTATAAATTTTTGTGTTGAAAGCGAACTAAAATATAAAATAAGTTATACTAAGGGTAAATTGGTGATAAATCCCTGATCAGAAAAGTGGCTTTCTTCTCAGTCCCTATTTATCTAAAACTTATTCTGCAGTCTCTGAGACACATACAAACTTGTTTCTGACTCCCTACAATTTATTTCTCTCCTTTTTCAATGTATTCCCCGATACTGCCTTTTTCTTCCCCATTTCTTCTCAATTTGTTCCCGATTTCTGTCAGGCCTTGTGCTCATATCAGAGTAAAAACACACAAACACATGCGGAAGCTATCAAAAAGCGGGTAAAATTTTCGCTTTTGGCCTGACGGTTTAAAACAATATAACTTAAAATAGTGTGATACTCAAAATATATCCCAATTTGTAAAAACAACCAAACGCAGTATAGCAATATAACCACAATAACATGTATCAGAATCCAACAACATAATACAACAACAAAGCGCAGGGCATCCCCTGGCTAATAGTACTAATACATATAAATATAATATACGCAACTGGGATACTCAACCACCTCCCGGGGCACAACCAGCTGGGTTAAAACCACGACCAGCTGTAAAACCTGGGTTTCCTGAAAACAACACAAACAAGGAAACGAACCAAGCCCCGGAGGGACATGGGGTCAAACCCCAGTACGGAGAGCAAATATAAAACAGCAGTAAACAGCTAGAATAAAATGCAGATGCTATGCATGAAAAAGGAAACAACAGCTCAACGGGATCTGCAACAGAATATGTGGCCACGGTGAGTGTAGGACATGTGGGTGCTACCCACTCTTCCCTACTCGCCCACCCTTACCAGATGCATCAATACCCAACCTATGAACTGTGGTAGCTAGCCACTCAGCGCATAGGGGAAATGAGAGTGCGGTATCGCCGCTCGCCCTCGCATCCTGGTAAGAAAACAAAGAAGCAGCAACGAAACAAGGCAATGGCTGCCACAACTGAAATGGAATGTCATGCGTGTATGCAACATGCTGGAACATAAGCATATAAACATATGCAACGCAGCAATAAAACACAACAAGCATACACAGTCCTCAACCAGGACAACAACCAAGCACGGAAATCCAACAAAGCCATCTCGCAATTCATCCAAGCCAAGTTCCATGCTGAATTACAAGCTCAAGATCCGTACCTTAATTCCTAGCTCAATTACCACACTACTAGGCCTGAGAAATCTGATTCCAACCTGTTAAACATACGCAAGATACAGGAATCATCAACAACAACTCATGTCCAACCACATAAAACATGGCTGGGAGTTCCACGCTCAACCAGCAACTGACACCCTAATACAACTCAACAGGGAGCTAAAACACAGCTAGCAAACGAGATATCAAAGCCGAAACCAAAGGCTACCTGCGCGCACAAACACACTATCGAAGATATCAGCTTCGAGCTTTTGTTCCAGCCAACTATAGCTTCCAAAATGGGTACGAGATGAAAGAGCTTTCCAAGAGGAGTCCAACGCTACCTCGAACGTGAAAAATGGTGGCCGGAATCAACGGGAATCGCCGGATAAAATCTACGGTGAATAGTACCCGAGGGTTTGAGAAAAACGGAGAACGAAGATCGGGTAATTTGCTGAGTATGGAATCTGGAACGAAGGCCAAAGCTACCAATATATACATGCGAGAAGTCTGAATAAAATTCCCACCGACAGAAACAGCTTTCAAGACTTCGCAACACGCAACAGATTCCACAAAAATCCAACGCAGGCGCTAAGCAACGCTCAACCCCAAAACGACGTCGCTCCTGGGCCACGGAGAAGTCTGGTCGCTAACATACATCACGAGAGAAATCTGAACAAAACGCGCTAAAAGCTGGAAGGAACGCTATCACTAAAACGACGTCGCACAGCGCCATAGGTGAAATCTGAATACTAGCGCTAAAAGCTGGACGCTGAAGTCTGAACACTCGAACGCTAACTAACAAAACAGATCTCTCCTCTAGCGTTCACCAAACGGCGTCGTTGCAACTCATCTAAACGACATCGTTTCACCCACAACACAAAAACACACGGGCCAGACTTCACACGAAATAGCGCACAGATCTCTCCTACACAGGACGTCCAGATCTCACAAAAACGCGGTGTATCGAGCCCTCTCGCTACAAAACACGCCGCAACGCTAAGCGCCCAGACTTTCACCTCTCGCCGAACGATTTCTCACAAACCCGAGCAGATCTCTCAAACCAGATTTCCCAACAAAAATCTCAAAAATATCAAAATTTCCATAATTGTTCTAAACGCGATTTCCGACTCGAAAATGCAAACGAAACCTTCAAATAGAACCCCGAATACCCAGAATTCTCCAAAAACCGCTAAAGAGCCAATCCTCTCAACAATCTCATACGGTCCGACGTAACGAGGGGCTAACTTTCCCTTGCGTCCAAAGCGCATAACACTGCGAAACGGAGAAACTTTGAGAAATACACGATCACCAACCTGAAACTCAAGAGGTCGACGCCTCTTATTCGCATAACTGGCTTGGCGATCCTGGGCAGCCTTCATTCACTGTCGAATAAGATCCACATGATCTTTCATTTGCTGCACAAAGTTAGGGGCAGATAGCTGCTTCTCCCCCACTTCTTCCCAACATACCGGCGATCTGCACTTTCTGCCATACAAAGCCTCAAAAGGTGCCACACCAATCGTCACTTGGTAGTTGTTATTGTACAAAAACTCAACCAAAGATAACGCGTCTTGCCAGCTACCTCCGAAATCCAACACAATGCACGCAACATATCCTCCAACGTTTGGATAGTTCGCTCAGATTGGCCATATGTTTGGGGGTGATACACGGTGCTCATCACCAATCTGGTACCCAAAGCTGTTTGCAAACTCTTCCAAAACCTGGAAGTAAATCTCGGATCTTGGTCAGAAACGATTGAAACAGGCACACCATGCAGTCTAACAACAAAATCAACGTACAGCTTCGCCATCTTCTTCAATGAGAAGGTCATTCCATAGGGAATGAAATGAGCAGACTTCGACAATCGATCTACAACCACCCAAATAGCATCGCATCCTCTGCTGGAACGAGGCAGAGGCGTCACGAAATACATAGCAATGTGCTCCCAATTCCATTGGGGCACTTCCAAACTCTGTAACAGACCACCAGGTCTCATCCTTTCGGCCTTTACCATCTGGCAATTCAAACAACGAGCGACAAAACCAGCAACGTCACTCTTCAGGCCATCCCACCATAAGTGCGGCTTCAACGCATGGTACATCTTCCGTGCACTAGGATGAACACTATGCCTGCTGCAATGTGCTTCTCGAAGGATCTCCTCCTTCAAATAAATGAGGTTAGGCACAACCAACCTGCCACGGAACCTCAAACAACCATCGGACGAGACAGAATAATCCTCAAGTTCGCCAGCCGTGACCTTTAACTTCAACTCATGGATAGACGGATCAGTCCTCTGAGCTGCTCGAAAACTAGAAACAATCTGCGGCTCCACTTGGAACGATGAAACCACAATGTAATCCTCAGCCGGGTAGAATCTCCAACCAGTAGTGTTAAGATGCTCTTGGTCCTTGGAGATGTACAACGAAGCAAGCATCTCACTAGCCTTCCTGCTCAAAGCATCGGCCACTACGTTCGACTTTCCAGGTTGGTATTAATCTCACAATCAAAGTCATTTAGCAGCTCCATCCACCGACGCTGTCTCATGTTCAAGTCAGGCTGCGAAAACAGATACTGCAAACTTTTGTGGTCGGAGTACATCACAAACTACTCGCCATACAGGTAGTGACGCCAGATCTTCAAAACAAAGACCACCGCCGCTAACTCCAAATCATGGACTGGATAACGAGTCTCATGCGGTTTCAACTGCCGCGAGGCATACGCAATGACTCGACCATTTTGCATCAACACACAACCCAATCCATTGAGCGAAGCGTCAGAACAAACAACAAAACCACCTGAACCGGACGGCAGAGCCAACACAGGCGCAGTAGTCAACTTTTCCTTAAGAAGTTGAAAGGCATTCTCGCATTGCTCAGACCACACAAACCGCTTGTCCTTCTGGGTAAATTGAGTCATCGGCTTTGCTATACTAGAGAATCCCTCAATGAAGAGACGATAATAGCCAGCTAGACCCAAGAAACTACGAATCTCAGACACATTTTTGGGATGCTCCCAGTTCAGAACAGCATCAACCTTACTGGGATCCACAAAAATCCCCTCGGCTGAAATGACAAGACCCAGAAATACAACGCGATCTAACCAAAATTCGCACTTGGAAAATTTCTCATACAACTGCTGCTCTCTCAATCTTTGAAGAACCATTTCCAAGTGCTCTTTGTGCTCCCTCGCAGTCTTCGAGAAGACCAAGATGTCGTCAATAAAAATAATCACAAACTGATCTATGAACTCTCTAAAAACTCGGTTCATCCGATCCATAAAGACTACAGGCGCATTGGTTAACCCAAACGGCATCACCAAAAACTCAAAATGTCCGTACCTCGTACGAAACGCAGTCTTCGCGACATCTTGTTCTCTCACCCTCAGCTGATGGTACCCGAACGAAGATCAATCTTTGAATACACCACAGAACCTTGCAACTGATCAAACAGATCATCGATTCTCGGCAATGGGTACTTGTTCTTGACAGTGGCTTTATTCAACTGGCGAAAATCAATGCACATTCGCATTGAGCCATCCTTCTTCTTCACAAATAGTATGGGCGCTCCCCACGGTGACATACTAGGTTGGATAAAACCTTTCTCCAGCAAATCATCTAACTCCACCTTGAGTTCTCTCAACTCCGCAGGCGCCAGAAGATAAGGAGCACGTGAAATCGGAGCTGTGCCAAGCACCAGCTCTATGCTGAAGTCGATCTCCCGCCTCGGGGGAAAACCAGGAATCTCCTCCGGAAACACATCGGGAAAGTGTCGCACCACGGGAACGTTACTGAGCTGAACATGGGAAGAAGAAGACGCTTGTAGATCATAAAGCCAGCATTCTCCAAAGCCAACAGGCAGAACATCTCCATCGCTGAAACCAATGGAATCTTCGATCGCGAATCCTGGCCGTAGAAGTCCCACTTCTCGCCAGACGAAGGCCTAAAACGAACAATACCATGGAAACAGTCCACAGAGGCCCTATAGTTGGACAACACATCCATCCCAACTATGCAATCGAAATCCCAAAGAATCAAACGGATCAAGTTCACTAACAGGACATGCTCACCGAACCGCAACACGCCATCCAACAAAACTTCCTGGGAGAACAGGATCACACCACCAGGGGTAGAAACAGAAACGGCATCGCGCAAAGGAATGGTACACAGACCATGCTCAACAACAAACGAATCAGAAATAAACGAATGCGATGCACCGGTGTCAAACAACACACGATCAGGAAAGTCAAATACAAGACATGTACCTCCAATCACCCGGCTCGGTGTCTCCTCGGCCTGCTCCCTTGTAATGGCGTTAACCTGAGCATGTTGAGGTCCTGAGAAGAACGACTGAGACGACTGCCCAAAGCGCGAAGGGCCAGGCTGTTGAAACGGCCTAAACTGAGTCTCACACAATCGGGGCTGCTGAAACTACTGAGAACGGCCTCTAGACTGACCTCCACGACCCTGAGGCTGGGCCGTGGTCTGCTGTGATCCAGCTGACGGACACACTCTCGCAAAATGCCCGTACTGACCACAAAGGTTGCAGGTGTTGGGGATCCGGATCCGCCCCCCGGCTAGGCAGCGGAAGAACAACAGAATGAACGCCGGGAGACGATCAATACTATAAATTCAAAACAAACTACAACATTCATAGGATGTTTAAGCGAATTACCTTGCTAGCACTTGTGCCTGGCTCCAACCGTGATTACAATAATCCAGCTCTTCTCGGTAGATTGCGGTAGTTTACGCCAATCCGGTCCACGACCAGATCCGAGACTCCTTTGTCAGGCTGCACTAGAAGCCCTGACGAGATCAGCATGAACGGATTCTCATCGTCAAACTGGCCGGAAACCAATTTCCGACGACGATCGGCGGCGGCGGCGGCGGCGCGTGGGAGGCGGCGGCGGCGGCGGCGGCTTATTCGAGAGAGGGAGGCGGCGTTTTGCTTAGGGTCTAGGGTTATGAGAGCTTATTCTTTTAATCAAGACTCTTAATGTATTTAAATACATAAGTGTAGGAATTGGACCGACCCAACGGGCCCGGGTCCAACAATGAACATTAAGTTCATCTCCACCACCGAGACTTCATCGTAACTCCGATCGCTGATCAGATCGGACCGATCGATTCAGTTTCCGAAACTGAATCATATAATCTG
>KQ995710.1:0-18128 GCA_001598015.1 Dorcoceras hygrometricum
CTAACATTTAAGGGGTGTGGATGGTTTTATGTTTTAAAATACTTATTTATTTCTATTTCAAGTCTTGTTGAGAAAATGGTTTGGAAAATGTTTTAAAAGGGAACGAGCCACACTTTCAGTTTATGTGTTCCGAAAATGTTTTAAAAAGAGTTTCTAGAGTCTGGTTTGTTTCAGTTGGTATCAGAGCGTTGTTTCTGATGGGGTACTAGCCTGCTACGTGGAGCTCGGAAGTCACACTACCAGTCTGTGAGTTTTACTGTTTTATGATTTCTGTTTATGTTTGCATGAGGCATGTCTTAGCTCTACATGAGTTTTGACCTTAGAGTTTTAAATTAGATGCTTAGTCATGCACTTATATTTACGTGATAAGGTTTTGGTGTATCAGAATGCCTCCCAGACACATGATATGACCCATCATGATGATGCTACACCTCCTCCTCCTCCCCCACCACCTCAGTTGACTCCATACGAGAGAGCTAGCGTGGACATGCTAGTCGGGAGTACTAGGCTTCTGGAGCGTCAGTCGGAGCGACCCGGGAAGTTGCATGAGAAGGACGTCACAGAGAGGTTCCGCAAGAAGGGACCTAATAGTTTGATGGTACCACTGATCCGCTCGTTGCTGAGGTGTGGATCCGTTCCTTGGAAACCATCTATGACTATATGGGTCTCTCGGACGCTGACAAGGTCTGTTGTGCTATTTTTATGCTAGAGGGAGATGCCGCTCTCTGGTGGAAGGGCGCGGTGGTTGGTCTGTTTCTGGAGAGCTTGACTTCGGAGGGATTCAAGACAGTCTTCTTTGAGAAGTATTTTACTACTGATGCCCGGAGCCAGCTTATTCGGGAGTTCATGAGTCTCTGCCAGGGAGACAAGTCTTTTGCTGAGTATGTGAGATAGTTTGAGCGGGGGTGTCACTTTGTGCCTTCGATTGCTACGGTGTAAAGTGAGAAGCTACGAAAGTTCACTGATGGACTGCGACCCGACATCCGCCACGATGTCAATATGGCGGACGTGGCGACTTACATGGCGACAGTGAACAGGGATTACCGGTCTGAGGGAGGCCGGAAGGACATGAGGGATGACTTCCAGAGGAAGCGCGAGATGCAGCAGCCCGTCATGGGCCAGTCTTCGCAGCAGCCAGCGAAGAGACCTTGCCAGGGGCCTTCTAAGGGCCCCTCTCCTCAGGGACAGCAGCAGCTGAGACCTCAGGGCCAGCAGAGGACACAGGGTCAGCAGAGACCTCAGCAGCAGGGGACTACCGCCCCTAGACTTGGAGGGACACCGGTGTGTCCGACGTGCCATAAGAGTCATACAGGGCAGTGCATGGCGGGCTCAGGCAGATGTTATCATTGTAAGGAGCCTGGGCATATCTCTATTAATTTCCCTCGGAAGATGCAGTCCACTGGTCGTGTTTTCGTGATGCAGGCTGAGGCTGCAGATCCGGACACGACATTACTCACAGGTATTCCATTTTAGATTTCCGTACTTGTTATGTTGCTATCTGGGTGTTTTAGAATTGCATGCTAGATAGAGCACTGCTAGGAAATTCGTAGCCTTAGTTGCTAAGTAATATAAGAGAACTGTAGGACTTCTAGGACTTGCCTTGAGAACTTTGACGGATAGGACTAGCGAACTTAGAAATGTCTTAGGTATCTAAACTGCTTTTTGGGGATCTAGTTTGACCATAAACGCGTACCTGTGTGACGTTTCTGTTTCAAGAGAGATTCGTGTGCTTGGTGTTACTACACTCACTTTGCTAGACTTAGGGGCGACCCACTCGTTTATTTCGAGTGCGTTCACACAGAGGATGGGTATGGTTCCGGAGAGCTTGGTAGTAGCTCTCGCCATGACGGTTCCGTCAGGAGAGGAGTTGACGATGACCAGCGTCGTGCAGGGGTTGATGATGGTGTTCCAGGATCATGCAGTCAGAGCAGATTTGGTCGTTTTTCAGATGTCAGGATTTGACCTCATCTTAGGTATGGATTGGTTGACAGAGTTTGGAGCGATAATAGACTTTCAGCGGATGACAGTTACTATCAGGCCGCCAGGGCAGGAGGTCTTCTTTTTCGAGACAGCGAGTAGGCCGTGGAAGCCCAGATTTATATCATTCCTACAGGCCAGGAAGCTAGTTGAGCTTGGATTTCAGGCATTCTTGGCCAGTGTTACCGCTTCTGGAGGTTCAGCAGGCCCTTCACTATCTGATGTGTAGGTAGTCAGGGATTTTTCAGATGTCTTCACTGATGATGTAGTGGGAGTTCCACCAGAGCAGGAGGTGGAGTTTTCTATTGAGCTGATTGTAGGTACAGTGCCTATCGCTAAGTCACCTTATCGATTAGCTCCTACCGAGATGAATGAGCTTAAGGAGCAGATTCAGGAGTTGCTCGATAAGGGGTTCATACGCCCTATCTTTTCTCCATGGGGCGCGCCAGTGTTGTTTGTGAAGAAGAAGGATGGCAGCATGAGGTTGTGTATTTACTACCGGGAGCTGAACAGAGTCACAGTGAAGAATAAGTACCCACTCCCGAGGATTGAGGATTATTTGATCAGTTGCAGGGAGCTTCGGTGTTCTCGAAGATTGATTTGAGATCTGGCTACCATCAGCTGAGAGTTAGAGAGGAGGACGTGTCCAAGACTACGTTTTGGACACGCTACGGCCACTACGAGTTCTTGGTGATGCCGTTCGAACTGACGAATACCCCAGCGATTTTCATGGACATGATGAATAGGGTATTCAGACAGTACTTAGACCAGTTCATCATTGTTTGCATCGACGACATTCTGGTCTATTCAAGGAGCTTGGAGGAGCATAGGCAGCACTTGCAGACAGCCTTGCAGACTTTGAGGGAGCACAGATTATATGCAAAATTCAGCAAGTGCGAGTTTTGGCTTGAGCAGGTGGAATTCTTAGGGCATATTGTGTCGAGAGATGGGATTTCGATCGACCCATCGAAGGTGGAGGCAGTGCAGAACTGGGGAATTCCAAAGAATGCAGCGGAGATTCGCAGTTTCTTGGGTTTGGCAGGTTACTACCGCAAATTTATCAAGGGCTTCTCTTCGATTTCAGTGCCCTTGACAGCCCTGACAAAGAAAAATGCAAAGTATGTGTGGAGTCCCGAATGTCAGAAGAGTTTTGATCAGCCGAAGGAGGCCCTTACTTCAGCACAGTGTTAGCTATGCTAGTGGACCACGAGGAGTTTGTAGTTTATACAAATGCTTCTCTGAGAGGGTTAGGTGCAGTTCTGATGCAGGGTGGTAAGGTTATTGTTTATGCGTCGAGGCAGCTGAAGAGTTATGAGAAGAACTATCCGACGCACAATTTGGAGCTTGCAGCAGTAGTGTTTGCTCTGAAGATTTGGAGACACTTGCAACGCCTAGAAATTCCTGACTACGTAGAAATGAGTGCATGACTAGGGGGAAAATAATTTTAGATTTTATGTGATTTAATTATGATTTTATGTTGCATGGTAAGCATGTCTTGTTTTTCAGCCTGTTTGAGTTACGGACGTGTGGACGAGACTAGGGACGACCGAGATGAAAATAATTTGAGATTTTTAAGTTATTATATTTTACGAATAAATTATTATTTTTAAGCAGCAATTTCTGAAAATTTGGGTTTTTATGATTATTTCGGAGGGGTACCCGTTTTTCACCTATACGGGCTATTTTATTGGATTTTAAGGTGTTTTAAAATTTGAGGGGACTTGGAGTTTGAAAATTGGACATTTCTTAAGCCAATAAAAGGTTTTAATTAAGCATTTCAATTAAATGGAGGGGCAAGACTGTGAATTTTCTTTTCTTTTTTTAATTAAGTTTTAGGGGTCACTTTTGGCACATCCATTCTTTTCAATCCCAACTCTAATCAACTTCAACCCTAGCCATAGCCTCCACTCCCTCCTTCACTCAAGAACATGTCCCACTCTCCCCTCAAAGCTTCGAAATTTACAACGCTTTGGTGATCCAAAGGCGGTCTGGTCCCGATCTCCCGTTCTCTACGTCGATAACTCGTAGATCTCCATTCTCTTCAAGCCAGGCATGTAATATCTTTTCGTTTTCTCACCATGTAAGCCATATTAAGCTGTTTTAAATAAAATATGCATAAATTATATGTGTTTATTTCAGATATATGCATCCTTGTTCTTGATCAATGCATGACTCATGTTTTTTTTCACATATCTCGATTTGATCCTTGCTTGGTTCCGATTGGGCCGATGGGTTCAGTTGGACCGAGGTAGTTTCGTCGAGTCTCGGGTCAAAATGTTTTAAATTTGATCCGAGTTATTTTAATTATGGACCGGTTATTTTAATTTTTAGTCAAATGTCCAATTTTAAAGGAAATGATCAATGATTTTAAATCGAGTCAAAATTTTAATTTAATTGGGCTTGATGTTTATTTTAAGTCTTTAACTCAAACTTACAGTCTTTGGATTTTTAATAAGTCAAAATTGATTATTGGATTTTAATTTGGTCAAAATTGGTCTTTTGGGTCAAAATTGATTGAGTTATCCATTTTAAAAGTCAAAATTGGTTAAATTGATTTTTAAGTCAAAATTGAGGTTGAAATTAGTCAAATTAGCCCATTGATTCTAAAGTCAAAATTGGTCAGTTGGTTTTGGATTGGTCAAAATTGGAGTATTTTAAGGATGTTAACGGTGGATTTTAAAGTTATGGGCTAAGTCCAATTTTTAAGTTAAGTCCAGAGTTAGTGGGTCAGGCTCCTGAACCAGTTCTTGATCGATGTAAAAAATGTAGAATCCCATGCATGTATATTTAATCATTTATGTAGTATTTTATGTACGTAAAGGTTTTAAAAGAAAGGATTAAATATACATTAACGGGCTAAGCTTTTAAACTTTCACAATTTTACGAAATGCACGCATCATGAATGTTTTATGGATCGTTAAAGGCATGTTCTTTTAAAATACAAAACATGAGGAATTGAATGATTTGTGGCAAGTTTATGATGAGGGGATGTGGGATACCGGGCCAGTTGAACTTCTGTTCATGTATTACGAGCTTATGGACCCATGTGTTCACGGCATGATGAAGTGGCAGCATAGAGGTGTGAGGGATCCCGAGGTAAGGTCGGGTGAACCGCACCACCGCGTACGTTGGTTTATATATTGATCAATCGAATATGGTCCACACTTCATGATACGACTCATACGTTTTTCATGTTATGCTATGTCATGCCTTATGTATGTTATATGTTATGTATGATATGAAATGTACGAACAAGGTTTTAAGATCATTCATGCATTCATGTTATTTTATTACGAGTATGTGCCTGCATGCGACTTTATTAGTATGTACTTTGTTATGTTACAAGATAGATCATGCTGAGCTTCTAGGCTCACTAGGTTTAAATGGTGCAGGTGATGACCCTGCTGATGAGTACATTCCTACTGGAGGTGAGGAACTCTGAGCGCCTGCTGCAGCAGTACCCCATGACCGCATTGATGTTATCTTTTTTTATGATACACTTTTAGTATGTTGGTCTTAACTTGTTCATTTCAGCACTTTTCGTAGTATAATTTTCAAACAGCACGGTTGAATTTACGATTTAAGATATTTATTTGACTTATGTTCTAAAGTGATGGTTTAGAAAATGTTTTAAAGGGAACTAGCCACACTTTCAGTTTATGTATTCCGAAAATATTTTAAAAAAAATTTCTAGAGTTTGGTTCGTTTCAACACTACTTGTAGGACGAGAAGTGTCAGATATTCACCGACCACAAGAGCCTCAAGTACTTCTTCACCCAGAAGGAGCTGAACATGAGGCAGCGCAGATGGCTAGAGTTGGTGAAGGACTACGACTGTGACATTAGCTACCATTCAGGTAAAGCTAATGTAGTGTCAGACGCTTTGAGCCGGAAGACTGCAGTAGTGGCGTGTTTGTCAGTTCAGAGGCCACTACAGGCTGAGATTCAGAGATTCGGTCTGGAGTTCTATTCAGGGGGCTGTGCATCGAGTTTAGCAGTACTCACTATTCATCCGACTCTTCGAGAGAGGATTAGAGATGGGTAGGCCTCCGATGAGCAGTTACAGCAGTGGAGACAGCGAGATGAGGCCAGAGTACGAGGTCTGTACACAGTTGAGGATGAGATAGTCCGTTTCAGAGGCCGTATGTGGACAGACTCACCAAGTCAGCGCATTTTTTACCGGTGAAGACTACTTTCACTCTGACGCAGTACTCAGAGCTTTACATCAGAGAGGTTGTCAGACTGCATGGCATACCAGTCTCTATAGTGTCAAACAAAGACACCAGATTGACATCTGCGTTCTGGAGGAGCTTACATGCCGCCTTGGGGACTAGATTGTCATTCAGTACAGATTTTCATCCGCAGACAGATGGAAAGTCAGAGAGGGTCATCCAGATTCTGGAGGATTTGCTGAGAGCTTGCGTCATAGACTTCCAGGATATGTGGGACTCGAGGTTGCCGCTGGTAGAGATCACGTACAACAACAGCTTTCAGGCATCAATTGGGATGGCTCCGTAAGAGGCGCTGTACGGGAGGAGATGCAGATCTCCCGTGCACTGGGACGAGGTTGGAGAGAGAGTGCTGACTGGGCCAGAGTTAGTGCAGCAGACAGCAGATATTTTGACAAGGATTCGGGATCGGATGAGGACAGCCCAGAGCCATCAGAAGAGTTATGCCGATCACAGACGACGAGATATGGAGCTAGCTGTTGTAGATCATGTGTTCGTGAGGATATCGCCCATGAAGGGCGTGATGGCTTTGGCCGGAGGGGCAAGCTCAGCCCGAGGTTTATTGGGCCATTCGAGATTTTGGAGATGGTTTTTACTTTGGCATACCGTGTAGCGTTACCACTCAGCTTGTCAGCAGTCCATAATTTTTCCACATCTCGATGCTGCGGAAGTATGTTCCATATCCGTCACATGTTTTGGATTTTGACCCGCTCCAGTTAGAGCCAGACCTTTCATTTGAGGAGCGATTAGTGCAGATTCTAGCTCGGGAGGAGCGCAGGCTGAGAGCGCGGAGTATTCTGATGGTCAAAGTTCGGTGGCAGAATCACTCAGAGGATGAAGCTACCTGGGAGACTGAGGCCGATATGCGGACGCGCTACCCGTAGTTTGGTACGTACTTAATTTCGGGGACGAAATTCCTATAAGGGGGAGAGTTGTAACGCCTAGAAATTCCTGACTATGTAGAAATGAGTGCATGACTAGGGGAAAAATAATTTTAGATGATTACATGTCATTTTATGTGATTTAATTATGATTTTATGTTGCATGGTATGCATGTATTGTTTTTCAGTCCGTTTGAGTTACGGACGCGTGGACGAGACTAGGGACGACCGAGATGAAAATAATTTGAGATTTTTAAGTGAAATTTGCAAGATCTTGGTGATTCAAAGGTTGTCCGATCCCAATCTCCCGTCCTCTACGTCGGTAACTCGCAGATCTCCATTCTCTCCAAGCCAGGCATGTAATATCTTTTCGTTTTCTCACCATTTAAACTATATTAAGCTATTTTAACGAAAATATGCATGAATTATATGTGTTTATTTCAGATCTATACACCCTTGATTAAGTTCATGCATGACACACGACTTTTCTCATGATTTTGGATTTGATCATGTGTTGCTCGATTGTGAAAGGTTCACGGGGTCATGGCTCACATCCATGCTGTCGAGTGAGGGTCCCTAGATGTAGAGAAGTGGGTTAGATCATGGCTAGATCAAGGCTAGGAGTCGATGGGACCATGGCTGGTCGGGAGACCCACGCATGGGGGGGCGACGTGCGTCGCGCTTCCTTTGCTTCGTTCGTACCATGCGACGCATGGTTCGAGCCAGGGTCGATCAGATGGTGACCGACTGGACCTGGGGGTTGTACAGCCGACGGGGCTCCGGCCTGGGCGGCCGAACGGTGAATATACCGACGGGTCGATGGAGGCGCATGAGTGAGTTGGTAGGGTTTGTTGGCTTGGACCGGTTCGGTTCGACTGGACCGGTGGGTTCGGTTCGTCGAGTTTTGGATCAAAACGTTTTAAAGTTGGTTCGAGTTATTTTAATGTCGGATCGGTTATTTTAAATTTTAGGTCAAAGGTCCATTTTTAAAGAAAATGGTCAAATGTTTTAAATTGAGTCAAACTTTTAATTTTATTGGGTTTGATGTTTATTTTAAGTTTTTAAGTTAAAATTGGAGCCTTGGATTTTTAATTAAGTCAAAATTAATTATTGGATTTTAATTTGGTCAAAATTGGTCATTTGATCAAAATTGGTCATTTGGGTCAATTGATTAAGTTATCCTTTTTAAAAGTCAAAATTGATTAAATTGATTTTAAGTCAAAATTAATTTTGAAATTAGTCAAAATTTGTCTTGTGATTTTAAAGTCAAAATTGATTTTGAAATTAGTCAAAATTAGCCCTTTGATTTTAAAGTCAAAATTGAGTTTGAAAGTAGTCAAAATTGGATGGTGTTAGGAATTTAAAAGAGGAACTCTTAAGTCTTGGGCTATGTCAATGTTGATGTAAGTCTAGAAGTATTGGTCCGGGCTCCTGAACCAGTCCTTGACCGAAGTAGAAAATATAGAGCCCGTGAATGTATATTTAATCATATATGTAGTATTCTATGTACGTAAAGGTTTTAAAAGAAATGATTAAATATACATTAACGGGCTAAACTTTTAAACTTGCATAATTTTACGAAATGCACGCATCATGAATGTTTTATGTATCGTCAAAGGCATGTTCTTTTAAAAGATAAAACCCGAGGAATTGAATGATTTGTGGCAAGTTTATGATGAGGGGATGCGGGATATCGGACCCGTTGAACTTCTGTTCATGTATTACGAGCTTATGGATCCATGTGTCCATGGCATGGTGAAGTGGCAGCATAGAGGTGTGAGGGGTCCCGAGGTAAGGTCGGGTGAACAGCACCGCCGCGTACGTCGGTTTATAGATTGATCAATCGAATATGATCCATACTTCATGATACAACTCATACGTTTATGCTATGTCATACCTTATGTATGTTATATGTTATGTATGATATGAAATGTACGAACAAGGTTTTAAGATCATTCATGCATTCATGTTATTTTATTACGAGTATGTGCCTGCATGCAAATTTATTAGTATGTACTTTGTTATGTTACAAGATAGAGCATGCTGAGCCTCTAGGTTCACTAGGTTTAAATGGTGCAGGTGATGACCCTACTGATGAGTACATTCCTACTGGCGGTGAGGACCTCTGAGCGCCGGCTGCAGCAGTACCCCGTGACCGCACTTATGTTTCCCTTTTATTATGATACGTTTTTCAGATGATGGCTTTAAACATGTTTATTTTCAGTACTTTTATTCAGTTTGTTTTAAGGGGTATGGATGGTTTTATGTTTTAAAATACTTATTTATTTCAATTTCAAGTCTTGTTGGTTTGGAAAATGTTTTAAAAGGGAACGAATCACACTTTCAGTTTATGTGTTCCGCAAATATTTTTTAAAAAAAATTCTAGAGTCTGGTTTGTTTCAAAGACAAAATCCAAGATTTATTGGATAAAGTTTTCATCCGGCCCAGTACATCACCTTGGGGAGCTCCAGTTTTATTTGTTAAGAAGAAGGACGGGAGTATGCGTTTGCGTATAGATTACAGGGAGTTGAACAAGTTAACTATTAAGAATAAATATTCTCTTCGTAGGATAGATGATTTATTCGACCAACTCTAAGGAGCTGCTGTATTCTCGAAAATCGATCTCAGATCTGGTTACCACCAGCTTAGAGTAAAAGATGCAGACGTGTATAAAACAGCTTTTAGAACACAATATGGTCATTATGAATTCTTAGTGATGCCATTTGGGTTAACTAATACGCCTTCTGTGTTTATGGATTTAATGAATAGAGTATTCCAACATTTTCTAGATAGATTCGTGATTGTTTTTATTGATGATATTCTCATTTACTCTAAGAGCAGAGAAGAGCATGTTGATCAGCTCAGAGTGATACTTCAGATTTTGAGAACTAAAAAATTTTTTGCTAAGTTTAGTAAATGTGAATTTTGGATTGAAAAGATTGTGTTTCTTAGTCATATTATTTCTAAGAATGGAGTAGAAGTAGATCCCTCCAAAGTAGAAGCTGTTCGAGAATGGCCTGTACCTAAGAGCGTAGTAGAGGTTCGAAGTTTCTTAGGTCTTGCACGATATTATCGACGTTCTATAGAGGGATTTTCTAAGATAGTTGTTCCTTTAACATCATTAACCAAGAAGGATTTTAAGTATGATTGGTCTCCAGAATGTCAATCCAGCTTTGAAAGGTTAAATCAGACTTTAATAGAAGCCCCTGTTTTAACGTTACTATCAGGAAAAGGGAATTTCACGATTTACACGAATGCATCAAAAATAGGATTGGGAGCTGTTTTGATGCAAGATAAAAGAGTGATTGCCTATGCTTCTAGACAGTTGAAGATTCACGAAACGCATGACCTTGAATTAGCAGCAGTGGTTTTCGCATTAAAGATTTGGAGACATTACCTTTATGGGGAAAAATGCAAAATTTTTACACACCACAAAAGCCTTAAATATTTCTTACCCAGAAAGATCTTAACATGAGGTAGAGAAGATGGCTCGAATTAGTTAAGAATTACGATTGTGTAATTAGCTATCACCCTGGTAGAGCTAACGTAGTAGCTGATGCACTAAGCAGAAGAACAGTGGCTTAGCTTAGCTTTCAGTCCAAACACCATTAGCGATAGAAATCGACAGATTTGAGTTGGAAGTAGTTACACAAAGTTATGCTGCTAGACTAGTTGTTCTTATAATTCAATCTACATTGAAGGATCGGATTAGAGATAGTCAGATGACGGATGAACAACTTCTTAAATGGAAGCAGCAAGATGAAGAAAGAGGTGGAAATCTTTATACTACAATAGAAGGGATTGTGAAATACCAGGACAGATTGTGGGTACCGCGAGTTGATAACTTGCGCAATGAGATTATGGATGAAGCCCATAACACTCCGTATTCAATTCACCCAGGAGGAACGAAGATGTATAAGGATTTACAACAATTGTTTTGGTGGCCAGGAATGAAACGAGATATTTCCAATTTTGTTTCTGAGTGTTTAACATGTCAACAAGTAAAAGCTGAGTATCAGAGACCAGCGGGCATGTTAAAACCACTCCCTATATCAGTATGGAAATGGGATAACATAGCAATGGATTTCGTAGTAGGATTACCAAAGACACTCCATGGATTTAACTCTATTTGGGTTATTATCGATAGATTAAATAATTCAGCTCACTTTTTACCACTAAAGACGACATATGATCTGAATAAGTATGCTGAGCTGTATGTGAAAGAAATAGTGAAACTCCATGGTATTCCAAGTTCTATAGTATCAGATCGCGATCCCAGATTTACTTCTATGTTTTGGAAGAGCTTACATAAAGCCATGGGAACTAAGTTAACCTTTAGTATAGCTTTCCATCCACAAACTGATGGACACTCGGAAAAAGTGATTCATTCATAAACCAAGCATAAGCATAAACGTAGCTAAAAACTTGGACGTAAACAGGCAAGCAATCATAGAACTGAAGAAAAACGATATATGCTTTCATTGTATAGCAAAGAATCAGCTTTACTTGCCTTAAACTGGAAACACGAAGAACAGCTAGTCCTGACAGAAGATCTCCTCAAGCGCAAGCGACTAGCTCCTTATAAAATTTGGGAGAACGAAGGAATTTCTTGGCAAATGAAATGAGCTCAAACTTCTCGTAGACAATCATATAAGGGAACATGATTGGCAGTAGGTGAAAGCACTCGAGTAAGTATGGGATAACATACCAACTTTTTGTCCTTTTAGAAAGATTTTTTAAAAGCTCCCTACCACTGTTTAAATTTGGAAATTTGCCAACAGATTTTAAAAGAACCAAATTGCTCATTCATTAGCATTTTTATTTACAAAATCTGAAATCTGCTCGAGTTTGTGCTTGGGGCAAAATCTTCCTGGAACCTCCTGCTCCGTGCCTCAAATCTGGATGAAAAGATATCAGTTTTAAATAAATAAAACTATCTTAAGCTGAAATCTGAATTTTGAAATATCCAAATGGCCCTTAAAATAAAAATATTTATGGTCCTATGGATTTTGGGGCGCTACATGAGAGATCTATTTGAAATATATCGTAAATCAACTTTTACATGGTTGATTTTTCAGATTTGAGACACGGTTGCAAGAGATGTCCAGCTGGTTCACATAAGCCGATTTATTTCCTCTTTTAAATAGTTCGGATTTCATGTTTAGTTGTTTTTAAAATGGAGTAGCACTTTTAAGTATTTTTAGCACTTTTAAAGAAAACGTGTTCGACCATAGATTTCAGATTTCATATAAATGCTGCCGAACCAATTTGTTTATGTTTCATTCTCAAATACTTCACTTTTCACAAGAGGTGCTCTCTGCAAGAAAACCGAACAAAAGCTTTTAAAACTTTTCATAGGAAGTGATCGAATTGTGTTGATTCAGGCCAGATAAACTCATTGTAATTGTTGTCGCCGCTAAAGGAAAGTAAAATTTGTTTCTTGCTATACTCTTGAAAACATATATTGTTTCAACTGCATGTTTGTATGAGTTTTAAAAGGTTTGAGAACTGTTCTTGATGTTCTTCAAACGCAGAATTTAAGTTATGATGTTTTACGTAAAGAAAGTATGTGTTTGCTGAGTTTTGTTTCAGAAAAGTTGTTAGAAAATGTTTTAAAGATGCTCGTTCTTGTTTCTTCCTGAGATTTCTGGGATATTCTTCAAAGCAGCTCGCGAGAAGCTTGCGTGATTCCTGTCAGTAGCTTGCAAGCAGCTTTGACATTTTTGTATCAGTAGCTTACAAATAGCTTCGTCATTCTTGTTTCTGGAGTTTTCCTTAGATATTTTTGATTCCTTTGGATTAAGGAAACTTTCTAAGTTTCGACATTTCAAGCTAAGTTCGAAATCTGATTCTTTTCTTGTAACTGTTTATGATTCGTGATTGTTTCTTTCTCAGAGCTGATATTCAGTTCACGATCTGTTTTCGTTTTCCGAACTGTTTTATGTTGAGATCTGAATTTGTAATCCAAGTCTGGGTTGACTTCATTTGACTAGCGTAATCTGAACTGTTCATTTAAGTCATGTTAACTTCCCCAAATCTGAATTGACCAACAGTCCAGATCTTATTTTCTACCTAAAGTTGGTACGCTTGCGTATTGTTTATACTCAGAGCTGATTTAGTTTTATTCTCCGATTGAAATCCCATGAATTCCAATAGTTCCTGAACATCAAAAAGGGTTTTAAAACAGCGAACCAAACTTAACAGAGATCTGTTTCAGGTCAAGAAAACGAAAGAAAAGCAAGCTTCAGAAAAGAAAGAATAGAAAGTTTTACAGAAATGTTTAAGAAAGATGGCATAGGCAACAAATGGTCTCCATAGGAAGGGTGAGGACGCTAGCTGACGAACCAGTGTGCCCCTTAAAATTGAAAAGGACAGGATTATGGTTAGCAACTATAATCCCTTTCACAGAAAAGTTGGGATTTATTCCCCAGACCTGATATCAGATGACAGTTTGATCAAACGACCGTGACCACTGTACAGGTGTCTAAGCCATATTTCGATTAAAAGACAATACATAGCACAGGGTGATTTCTAATCACGACTCTGAGAGAAGATTTAAGATCTTTCCTTTTGAAAGCAAGTAAATGTTTTCAATCATGTGAAGTTATGCTTTCAAATTTTCCAGATTATCATATTCAGTATAGGCATTGTTCAGATTTGACCTATTGTACATGTAAAGATATTGATATGTTTGCATTGCCTGTATTCGTTATTCCAGATTTACTTGTTGAGCCTCTAGGTTCACTAGTTGTTTTTAGTGCAGGTGATGATCAGTAGAGAGCTGGATGGTGTGAGCTGGAACAGATCGGAGGTGTTTATCGTGGACATCAGTTTCAGTTTTGTGTTCAGATCTGTTTATCTAGAACAATAGTTTCTATTCAGTTTTAAGTCTCTTCTGTTTTGTTCTACAGGAATATAGTTATGAGCTTTTGAAACATAATAGATTACCGATTCCTTGTTTTGATGTAATGTGAACAGAAGTGTACTTTGAACATTGTATGAAATTCCGCATAGATATATGTACAAGATCTTTTTTCCAGTTCTAAGATTGAAAGTTCTATTTTGTCAAAATTCAGTCCAGAAATTTGTTTGTTGTTTATTTTAAATCCGCGTGAAAACTTTTAGATTCTTTCAATTCAAACCCCAAAACTTATTAATTTAATTTAGAAAAGGTTCCGTCGCTACAATTGGTATCAGAGCATGTCCTTGAGATAAACACTTCTTCCAGTCAGAGACAGTTCTCGCCAGCCGCTTCTATCGTTCTGTGAGTTTTATTTCATTTCTAGCATATAGTAATCTCTCATATTAGTATTCTGGTGGTTTTGGGTTACCCATACAGATAATGACAGGAAGAGGTAGAAGAAGAAGAGGTACTATAGAAGGAGAGGGTGAAGCGAAATAACCCTGTCCTAACCAGCATGGCCCAATTATTAGAACTTCTGGTTGATCAAACCAATCCAGGAAACGGTCAACGAATAGGAAGAATAGTTGTCCGTGAAGATCCACAGGAGAAGTTTAGAAGACAACGACCTCAAAAATTTTATGGTTCAACAGATACACTGATAGCAGAAAGTTGGATCAAATCGTTAGAAGTCATATTTGATTATTTACACCTGACCGACCAGGAGAGATCTTGGTGTGTAATATATATGCTAAGAGGAGATGCAATGATCTAGTGGGAAGGGGCCAAATTGACTGTATACTTGGCAATGCTCACCTGGGAAGAGTTTAAGTGGGTGTTTTATGATCAGTACTTCACAGTGGATGTGAGGGAGGAATTGCAGAATGAGTTTTAACTCTTAAGCAAGAAGGTATGCCAATGCGGGATTATATCCGCAAATTTGAGAGAGGATGCTACTTTGTTCCTATAATAGGGACAAATGCGGAAGTGAAACAAACTACTCATCACTAGTAGAGCTTATGTGATGACATCAGAGCAGGCTCAACCAGATTCGACGGTTGTTACAGGTAAAATTGTTGTTGCCAGTATGTCTACTTTAGCTTTGTTAGATTCTGGTGCAACACATTCTTTTATATCAGTTTGCTAAGAATTTACCATTTCAACCAGAAGTTTAAGAGGTAGGATATTGTGTTAACATTTCCTCGGGAGACAGTTTACTTACCAATAATATTGTTTGCAACATAGAACTTGAGCTGTAAGGGAATACTGTTTATGCAGATCTGATAGTATTACCTATGATAGAGTTCGATTTAATATTAGGAATGGATTGGTTGTTTAATTATGGAACATTGTAGATTTTATTGATTTACTACCCGGAGCTGCTCCAGTTTCTAAGCCGCCATACAGACTTGCTCCTAAGGAGATGAAAGAATTAAAAGATCAGATCCAAGATTTATTGGATAAAGGTTTCATCCGACCCAGTACATCATCTTGACGAGCTCCAGGTTTATTTGTCAAGAATAAGGACGGGAGTATGCGTTTGTGTATAGATTATAGGGAGTTGAACAAGTTAACAGTTAAGAATAAATATCCTCTCCCTAGGATAGATGATTTATTTGATCAACTCCAAGGAGCTGCTGTATTTTCGAAGATCGACCTCAGATCTGGTTACCACCAGCTTAGAGTGAAAGATGCAGACGTATATAAGACATCCTTTAGAACACGTTATGGCCATTACGAATTTTTAGTGATGCCGTTTGGGTTAAATAATGTGCCTTCTGTATTCATGGATTTAATGGCTAGAGTATTACACCATTTTCTAGATAGACTCGTGATTGTTTTGATAGATGATATTCTCATTTACTCCAAGAGCAGAGAAGAGCACGCTGACCAACTCAGAGTGATACATCAGATTTGAGGACTAAGCAATTATTTGCTAAGTTTAGTAAATGTGAATTGTGGATTGAAAAGATTGTGTTTCTCGGTCATATCATTTCTAAGAATGGAGTAGAAGTAGATCCCTTCAAAGAAAAAGCAGTTCGGGAATGGCCTGTACCTAAGAGCATATCAGAGGTTCGAACTTCTTAGGTCTCGCAGGTTATTATCGTTGTTTTATAGAGGGATTTTCCAAAATAGCTGTTCCTTTAACGACTTTGACCAAGAAGGATTTTAAGTACGATTCGTCTCCAGGATGCCAATCCAGATTTGAGAGGTTAAAGCAGGCATTGATAGAATCCCCTGTTTTAACGTTTCCATCAGGAAAAGGGAATTTCACTACCTACACGGATGAATCGAAGACAGGTTTGGGTGCTATTTTGATGCAAGATAAGAGAGTGATTGCCTATGCTTCTAGACAGCTGAAGATTCACGAAAAGAATTATCCTATGCATGATCTAGAGTTAGCAGCAGTGGTTTTCGCATTGAATATTGAGAGACACTATCTTTATGGAGAAAAATGCAAAATTTTTACAGACCACAAAAGCCTTAAATATTCCTTTACCCAGAAGAAACTTAACATGAGTCAAAGAAGATGACTCGAACTGGTTAAAAACTACGATTGTGCAATTATTTATCACCATGGCAAAGCTAACGTAGTAGCTGATGCGCTAAGCAGAAGAACGGTAGGATTAGAGCTTCAAGTTCAGATACCATTAGCAAAAGTGTAATGCCCAGATATTTTAGAAGTCCACAATTAGAAAGATATGAGATTGAGGGATTACAATGCTATTTTATTCAACTCTTGATTAATCGAGTTTCAGATTTTATTTATGTATTGTTTAGCTTTTTATCATTTAAGAGCTAAATTCCAGATAGCAGGAATACAATTACAGTAGATGTCTAAACAATTCCTACAAGCCAATCGAATCCTTTGATTTAACTAAAATCGTTTGGTTTCCATTTGCATCATTTTTACTTTGAAAAACAGAGCAAGCTTCTTTCAGAATTTGGCATATTGAATTGAATGCGTTTCTTCCTTAGGCATTTACAAATCATATAAATAGGATCTTAAGCTGCTTCATGCATCATTATCTTAAAAACAAATTAGTTAAAGCGGTGCTCTCTCTCTCAAGAAACCGAACAAAATACTTTCAAAGAGTTTTAAAGGAAACAGGCGGTGCGTTAGAAGTTGCTAGATTTCTACCATGATTTGTGTTAAAGAATTCAGGCAAGTAAACTCTGTTTCTTGCTCACTCAGTGAAAGCATATATTAAATTCTGTTTGCATGATTATATGAGATTTTAAATAAAGGAAGATAGCTTCGGCTGTTCTTCAAAAACCAGAAAGTTTATGCTCTGTTTTTATGAAGGTTGCGTTTTACTGTGATTTTAATCAAGAAAGTTTACATAAAATGGTTTGATGATGTTCTTCTAGTTAGTTCTTAAGTTTTCTTCAGAAATTCCATCGAAGTAGCTTACAAGTAGCTTATTCGATCATTTCCAGAATTCTCTTCAGATATTTTGAATTCTTCAGACAAAGGTAACCTTCGTAGTTCATGGTTATCTACATGTTAAGTAGGAGAGCTGGTTCTTATACCACTGCTGATTTTGCTTTGTCAAAAATATTCTAAGTATAGATTTCAGCTATTGCATTGTTTGAGTTCAGTAGTTGCGATCAGCAGTCGCACTATTTCATGATTCAGCTGTTGTATATTCTATTGTTCAGCAGCTGATAGTTCGTTCGTCAATTGATAGTTCGTTCGTCAATTGATAATTTGTTCATCAGCTATTAATAGTCAGCAGATACTTTGCTTTCGTAAATTCAGCAGATGCATTGCTTTCATAAATTCCGCAGATGCATATTCAGTAGATGTATTTCTTTTGCTAAAACCAGCAGGTGTATTCCTTTGATTAACACCAGCAGGTGCATTCATTTATTAGAATTCAGCAGCTGCATTCCTTTGTTAGAATTCAGCAGTTGCGTTGTCTTCGTGAAATTCAGCAGATGCACTGTTCACCAGCAGATGCATTCCATTTTGATATTTCAGCAGTTGCTTTATTGTTTTAAGTATAGGTTGTAGCGACTGGTTGTAGCGACTGGTTTATGTGCTAACGACATCGTTTCACTTTACCTTTGTTTAAAAGACCTCGCGACTGGATTCTTGTCTTACGACTGATTCCTATTCGTTGCGACTGGTATTGTT
>KQ995710.1:24788-57262 GCA_001598015.1 Dorcoceras hygrometricum
CTAAGTATGCCAGACGAAGTAACCAGACGAAGCGATTTGATAAAATCAGCAGCAGGTTACTGTAGCTCGCGACTGGTTGAATTTTGAAAAATCAGTTCAAGTGTTATTTTTGGTTACAGTTGGAAACAGACGCGCGAATAGAAGGGTCAATGAGAAAGCGCCACGTGTTAGTTACTGTTACGCACGAGGAATCAGCAGCAAGAGTCTCTTACGCATCTGCTGGTTTATGTACCTGCTGGTTTTTGATGTATACGAAGCGATTTGATAAAATCAGCAGCAGGTTACTGTAGCTCGCGACTGGTGGAATTTTGAAATTCAGTTGAAGCATTAGTGTTGATTTGAGCTGGAAACAGATGCGCGAATAGAAGGGTCAATGAGAAAGCGCCACGTGTTAGTTACTGTTACGCACGAGGAATCAGCAGCAAGAGTTTCTTACGCATCTGCTGGTTTATGTACCTGCTGGTTTTTGATGTATACCTGCTGGTTGATAATGTATCGGCTGGTTGATGATGACGTAGGTGCGACGTCGTCGTTTTGGTAATAAACGAAAAACCAGTCGAGGTGAAAATGGTTCCAGCTGAGACATGAATGCGACATCGTTTTGACTTATGACTATGAGACTTGATACGATGTCGTTTAGCAACCAGGAGAGGAATTGGAAATCAGTCGATAGATTGTTGTATCTGCTGGTATCCAGTCGAGGGATCAATGCGACACCGTTTTGATTATAAACAGGAGATGTTGCTACGATGTCGTTTCGACTAATGTTGTGAAATCAGCCGTTGGAATAAGAGAGCGACCAGCTGCTGGTTTCTTTTAATCAAAGTAATACCAGCTGAGGATATGTTACGACGTCGTTGAGATTAGTTATAACGACATCGTTTTGAGTTTTGAAATGTTGCGACTGGATTCATGTTGTTGCGACTGGTTGCGATTACAGCTGATTGTTGCGTCTGCTGAAGAACAAGAGAGTGATATTCAAATAGCAACTGAGGACGATCAACAGCAGTTGAGGAATCTGTTTATCGTTATCCACCTTCGAGTATCTGTGGACGTAAGGAACAGAGCTTAGAACACTGATTGAAGTATTTGAAAACAGAGGAACAAAGGTATAATCTGACAGAAGAGTTAGGAACTAGATTACTCGAGAATGATAGTTCTTGAGTATTCCGCTGAAATCACATACATATATGATTACTGTTCTTGATTTAGAACTTGAATTATGTGTGTGTCGATCCATCACAGGTAGTGGATCTTTTATATTTGCATGAGTTTGCATATTAAAGAGAATTGAATTGATTCTAATGTCCAGGACTGAGTTGGCCTGATTTTCGAAGCCGGAGATGGTTTCGATAGATGAATATTCATGTCAAGATCGGATACGAATCTTGATGGCGTCGAACTGATATGGAATCAATTCTGAGATCGAATAAAAGAATTAGACTCATTTCCTTTCATTGCATTTGTTACAGTTGATAAACTGTTATGCATTTTTAATGTTGTTATTCGTAACTGTTGATTATACTGAGATGATTCTCACCGGAGTTTATCCGGCTGTTGTTTTGTTTTGTATGTGTGCATGATAACAGGAAGAAAGAACTAGTGGGGAGCAACCACCGGGTAACAAGAGATAACTACTTAGACGCTGGATCAGCAGCAGGAAGACTA
The DNA here is from genome assembly GCA_001598015.1 of Dorcoceras hygrometricum. Taxonomy (NCBI): domain Eukaryota; kingdom Viridiplantae; phylum Streptophyta; class Magnoliopsida; order Lamiales; family Gesneriaceae; genus Dorcoceras; species Dorcoceras hygrometricum. The sequence goes on from KQ995710.1 coordinate 26,457, forward strand.
AGCACCAGCTGATAGTCTAGATGTTTGGACTGTTGGCATTAGGTTGCTCAAGTCTGGTTTTGTATATAAAACATAAGCGTTTACTAGTGAACTTAGTTTGTAATCGCTATAAACCATGCAGCCTTCGTATAAATAAATAATATTTTCGATACAAACTTTCCTTTGTTGCTTCCGCTGATTTACGCTTCTGCTGGTTGACAATTGTTTTTTTGTAACTTATGTATGAACCAGATTAGGATTATTAAACTTGTTTAGTTTAAATTAATAAATCCACTGATTGAGATTAGAGGATTAATTGTGAGCAGAGAGCCTCACACTTACCGGATAGTAAAGTTACCCTTATCGGACAGTAATTTACCATGGGTAAGCATAGCCTTACCGTATAGTGCTACAAGTTGAGTTGTCGCCAAAAATAATCTCTGGTCGACTGCATGATTTTAGATCTTATAACAGCTTTGGATCACCTGTCATGTGCCTCGCACATCCATTGTCCAGGTACCACGTTGATTGCTTCAATCCTAAGATCTATTATACCTGCAATTACGAAAGAAACAAAGCTTGTTACCCTTTGGTTTTACTTGGGTCTAGGTTTGATTAGACCTTTCATGAAAGACACTTGGTAATTCTAATAGTCCTATCAGTGTGTGTGTCCAATTATGCGTTTGATATGTGTGTGCTCTATTATCTGATATTGATGTGCAGCTTATTTGCCCTAAGGTCTGGGCTTATGATACTTAGGATTGTATTGTCTTTCCTTCAGAAAATATTGTAGAGCTGTCTTTGGCTTCCTTCCCCCATATTTGGGATATCCCCTAGTCTATTCTATTCTTTTCTTAAAACAACTCTCCTTTGACTTTTCAGAAGCAATATATTCTATCCCACATTATTTTCCTTACTAGTGTTGCGGCTTAGCTGCAACCTGTGACTCATCAGATCTTGTCTCGACAGGCCGTTCCATGATGGATCTCACAAAATTCATGGTTTGAAGTTTAGGCTTATTCAACTGTGGATGATTACTTGTCGCTGCTGTATCGCTTTCACGGCTCTCATAGCCCAACCCATATTTATCACTAGGTGGTTTAAGAGCTCCTTACAACTTTTGTAAAAGAAGCAGACGACTTGGTCCAGGAGTTAATCATTTCAGTTAAGCGTTGATTTCATTCAACATTTCCTGAGACCTGCTTCTCAGATATTCATTCTCAATTTTTAGCTTACCGAGATCAGTCTGCAAATCATCTGAGCTTACGGACTCAGTTTTTGTATCAAGACTCTCCTTTTTAGCTTTAACTTCTTCGATTGACCGAGAAAGTTTCTTGTACTCTTAGAACATGTCATTTACTGCAGTGACAAGGTCTTCACATGTAAAATCAAGGTTAGAAAAATTGAATACCTCTTCAGTGTCATCTGCCATTAGACACTAAACTTATTATTCGCTTTTGCTTGATGTGAATGTCCCTGAGTTGGACTCCTATGAGTCTGTGTCAGCCCACAGCTTTTGATTTCTTCAGCTACAAGCACTTTTTTGCTCCTCTTCTTTCTGAAGAATTTCTTTTCCTTCTTGACTTTACTGCTGCGTTTGGATTGCCTTTTTGCATATTGTTTGGGTCTCTTGCAATCAGCAGCAGAGTGACCAGATCTGCCACAGTTAAAATATTTAATGTCAGAAGAGGTGATGAATCCTTTTTAATGGAATCGAAAGAGTTGAGTTTAGAGGTGTTTTTCTGCACAAATTTCCCAAACTTCTTTACGAATAGGGACATTATGTCGTTGCTGAACTCTTCAGCTGATTTTCTTGGTGAGCTCTATTATGGGATGACTGCTGCAAGAGCTTTTGTAGGCTGTGAGGTAGATGGCTCTGACTCAGCTCTGGTTTCTAGCTCGAACTCGTATGCCTTTAGATTTGCAAATAGATCATTAAGTTCAAACTTGTTGAGATCCTTGGGCTCTCTCATCGCGTTGTCTTCACATGCCACTCCTTGAGAAAACAAGAGAGAGTGGGCTTACACTACATATTCTTACACACATATTCACTTACATATACGATAGATGAGCTGAATAGATAGATGAGTGAATAAAAAACAAACACAAACTATTGTAGTATTTCTCATAGAGACGTTAAAGAAGTGTAAACAAGTCACACAGCCTGCGAGCTGGTGTGCAGTAGAGTGTGCTAGGAGTTCTCGCAGCTTGCAGGCTGTTGGATCGGGTTTGTACAAATGGTTGTATAAATCAAATGTTCTAGTGAATCCTTAACAATGGAATAAGGGGAGATGTAGGAGATTGAGCTCCGAACTTCTAGAAACAAATTTGCAGCGTACTATTTTTTTTTTTTCTGCATTCATGCATACATGTTTTAAAACAAGTCTTTAAGCTTTCACATTTTAAAATAATTTTCGAAAATCGAAGGAGTTCATTCAACCCCCCCTTCTGAACTCCTATTTACTTAGTGATCCTATTTCTGGGACCATCACTGATCTAATTCTCGGTGCTAAAACTTTTCAAGAACCAGAGCTATTGCAGCTCATGTTTTCACAGATCAGAACGCGCGCGATCTGGACTAGCACGCAGCGCTGTTCCGTGCTAATCCAGCTTAGGCGCGATATGTTGTTTGGATTTTGCGTGCTGTGTTTCAAAACACTTTTAAATGCACGTAATCTGTATTTTCTATCCAGAGCTCACAGTACCAGTCCTACGATCATTGCACTAGTCCTGAACTGAAATTATAAGTTGATCTGATCTCCAAGATGTGCTACTTAATTTGATATGAACTGCTCTTCTAAATTGGGGACTTGATCTGCTCAGCTCTAATCTGATACTCTCTGTTTTAAACTGAGTTGTCCTTACTCAACTCTACTCTGATCTGATCTGAACGAAGTATGCTATTCAGTCCGTCCTAATCCGATCTACTAAACTCTATGATGAGTACTTTGTTATCACCACTAAAATATTTTTATCCTTAACAATCCTTTCTAATATGTTTGAAGTTTCTCTATGATTTTGGATGCGATTTCTGTATAGCTATTATGATTGATGAAAAAGAAGAAAAAGCAAGGTTGAGTAGATGACGTCGTAGCAGCAAGTTGATTTCTCTTATGGGGATTTTGTAAGAAGAGAGAATGGAATTAAGAGCATGAGCGGACGATTAAAAAAACCAAAACCTATAAAATAAATGTGTCAAATCATAAAACTGGGAGTAGCGAATAAAAAATTAGCTGTTATCAGGAGTGCAAATAGAAAAACTCAGAGGGACTTAACAACAATTTAGTTTATCAACACGATCTAGGTCTCGATTAGTTCACAAGATTCAATGGCCAATTCTCTTCCGGATCCTCAATTCAATTGTTTTCAAGAATGTTGAGCCGTGGATTTATCTCCAATTTGCCATTAAAAGTGATCCGTTAAGTGATTCTAAAGAAGTAATTCATTAAGTGATTCTAAAAAAGCCTGTGAGTTATAAAATTATAGAGTGTTTGATAAAAATCCAAAGCTACTACAAGTCACGTTTAAGTGTTTGGAGAAAAATTGACTCCAAGCTTAATTATCGTTTTAATACACTAATAAAAAAGTAAATAAAAAATATCTCAATCTTACTTTTAACTTGTTACTGTAACTCTACGGTTTGAAATGAATAGTTACTCAAATACTCCGAAACACTTCCAAAACAGCTACCTCAAAAACCGTAAAATCTTTTGGAAAACACCACTTCGTTTAGTATAATTTTTAATGATTATTTAGATATAATATATGCTTTTAAAAAAAATCATTTTCCGATTTGTCTAAACCATTTTTATTTTTATATGATTGGCTGATTCATTTAATTTAAAATTATATCATAATATTATAATATAATGTAGCTAACTTCCTTTAAGTGATTAAACTGCATATGTGGCAAGATTTTATTGGCCAAGACACATATAACATGAAAACCAAATAAAAAAATAGCAAATTAAACAAATAAATAAGCACATAGCTGGTCGGCGAATTTACCCAGCGGAATTTGCAATGGCGGAAGGGCACGAATCCCAGTCTTCCGATCAATACTCAACTCAAGACTCCGCCGATGTGAAAACCCAGGTGAGATTATTCATCCTTTTCAAGCTGCAATTGTTCTTTTCACATCTTGGTGTGTGTGTTTTTCTGCATGGAGATCTTCGGTGGATGCATTTGTTATGTTCCGGTGAGTATTTTCTGGGATACGTCGTGTTTTTGGTCGCTTCCTCGGGTTTCTTGCTCTTGATTCTTGAAGCCCACTTACACTTTCTTTCGATTTTTTATTTGTTATGCTAAAAAATATGGAAAAAAAGGAAAAAGATTCATGGAAAATATTTTGGAATTTTAGGAATTCGAACTCGCGTAACAATAACAATAACAATAACAAGTGCTTAAAAACATGTCACCACCGAGCTAACTTCTCATTTCAATATTTAAGGGACGGATTTATTTTGTTTTTGAGGTGCCATGACCCCCTTCAACCAAAGGTAGATCCGCCTCTGGCAGGAAGGGTGGTACATGTACGAGGTTTGAATAAGCATTCTTTTGCAAAACTGATCCGCGATGATGATTTTTATTGTAATCTTAGATGGCCAATGAATCCATGAAATATAGTTTTGTGTTGATGTGAAAAAAAGTTCAATCTGGAAAGCAAGGATTTAAATTTGGTAACAGCTTCATGTTGGAAATATCAAACTTAGCTGGAAAAGATGTACCACTTACTTTTAAATCAATCATTAGTGTTATCTTGTTGAGTGAAACTGGTGCCCTCAGATGCATTCTGAATCTTGGATTATGCAAAGAACTGTTCTAACCTGCTCAGGGTTTTAAACATGAACATATGAAATTGATGCTGTGGTAACTAAGATGGTTATTTACATAATTGGGAAGTATGAGCTGAGTTTCAATGACAAAAATGTTGACGGGTAAGGTTTGTGATTGTTGTTTAAAGGACATTGACAAACAATATGGAATTTTTATTTTAATCTGAACTTTGGTTGGTTCGATGTTATAGTAACCTTCATCTTTGCAATTGTAGCTGTAAGACCTTTCCGATGCAATTGCTTTTTGAATTTTGAACTTCCTCTCCTGTCATTGTGTGTTCACGATCAAGAAGCAATCTGTGATTACACCCTTGAATGCTAATAAGCTCAAAACATGAGATGGACTCATTGATTAATGACTTTAATATTGCGCCAATCAAGGTATGATTGACAAGAACCTGGCCCAATCTCAGGAAGAACCAGAAACTTCTAATGTAATGAATACATGAAGGTAGAGAGAGACAGGGAATTTAGGGACCTTATTCTAGAAGACAACAAATTTACATTGATGAAGGACTACGTCACGTGACGGAGAAAGCAATTTTTCACCAATTTGGCTAGTTACAGTTCCATTTTCGTGGTTTTGTTCTGTTTCGGCGAACAGCAACACGGATGGATAAAAGAAGTGTAAAGAGGGATTTGTAGATTTCATTCAGAATGTATCTATTGAGTTTTGCTATTGGGAGTTTGGCACAAACTCAAACTATGCTCAACTGTGTCTTATCATTGATGCTGTCTAGAGAATCGGGGAGAAAACCTAGAAAAGGGCTACGATAGATCATTGTAGGTAAATGTACCCAAAAAAGGCTGCATGTTATATGCTGGATTAGGCTGTACGATTCATTCACTAAATAATTAAAGTTGTAAGAAAGTCGTCTAAATTGGCCGGCGTGTGCGTGAGCTTCTCTAGACATTGATACAAATGTCTCACGTCAAACATTAAATATAAACTAAAAAAAAAAGGTGTTATGAGGTTACACCCAATGGACAAGTACTTTAGGATGGTCCACCTTTTGGGTTTATAACCTAGCATTTGCGGTTTGGTGCTCTCACTAAGGAATTTTATGTAAAATAAAAGAATGGAGAAGCGAAATATTGCTTTTTGTGTTTGTTCTTGGGATTTTGGAAAAAAATGGAGAAGCAAAATAATTTTTTTTTAGTTTCTTCTTGGGAGCTTTGCAGACACAAAGTGTGCTCAGTTAAGTCTTAGTTTATCCCCTGTCACTGTCACAGGAACCAACCGTTGGTGGCTTCAAATCTCCAAATGGTAATGTCCCAATGTTTCCTTTAATATACCCTGCGGTAGTCCCTGGGCTATTCCCTTCTCAGCAGGACCAAGAACAGATGAATCGTGGGCCTGGCCTGTATGCTGTTCCAGTTCTTCCATTTACGCAACCTATAACCGGGTTTCATTCCAACACTCTCATCCCCTTTACCTACAATATACCTACGTGAGTACTTCTGTGTTTTTGGCATGACTTTTATTATGTTGCATAATCTCTCTTTATTAAAAAAGTAGTTACTCTGGCATGATCTTGTAATTTTATATTGTTTATAATTATAATTGTGACTTGGCTTGTCATTTATTTTGTTTGCTGTGAATGAGCATCTCCTAAGCTTTACCATATCAGCAGACTTGTAGCTAGCCATACGTAATAATTAAAAATCCCTTGCCAAACCTTATAATTAGATATCATTAACTCTTCAGCCATTGTGAGAGAAATGTGAGGAGAAATTAAGCCTAGCATGTGTTGGATCTTGTGCATCAGTCATCTAAAGCTCATATGCGTTGTTTTTAATATCTAGCATATGACATTTAACGAAGTAAAATTCATCATTATCTTGTTTGTTATGAAGTGGACTCAATTTTTTCCACTCTTTTGTAATGGCAATGCCTGTATCAGGGAACGTAGTTTGCAAGAGACCAGAGAGATAGGGGGAGAGCAGGTACAAACTGTGGAGCAACAGCAACAAGTGGCTGGACCTCAAAGACAAGTTGTTGTTCGGAGGTTTCAAATTGCCATCCACATTGATGTATTGCTAATTTTGAAGCTGGCAGCAGTTATTTTCTTGTTTAACCAAGATGGATCTAGACAAAGACTTACTCTCCTTGTGTTTTTGGCTTCACTTGTTTACCTGTAAGTGGGTTCCGAGTAATTTGTGGTACTCTTTAATTATCAACGATCTATCTACTTTTTGCTCTGTGCTTTATATTGGATTTGGTGCTCTTCATATGTCCTTTTTTTGTATCCATCACACGCTTATGCATCAGTATCTAGCTTTACCATTTGAGACTTTACTCTTTCGTTCGTTGGTGATGCAGTTACCAAACTGGAGCACTTGCACCAGTGATTCGGTGGCTTTCCCAAGGAATGAGAAGGGCACCTGCACCTCCCCAGCCTCCCAGGGCAGGTGTGCAGGCAGAGAATATACCCGATGGTGCAGCACTTGGAGATGAGAATGCTGGCATGGCAGGTAAAACCATCCATTGTTCCTTCCTTAGTTTTGTTTTCCATGTTTTTCTTAAGTCTCAAGAAACAGATGATTCAACATTGCTACTAGGAAATACGTTTATTTTTTGCTGATGCTGTGAAGATGCGACTCATGGTGCTCCGGAAATATATGCAAGGGATTTGCAGTTTTAGTTTCAAATAACGTGATATTGTTCATCGCAGGAGAGCAACTTGAAGGTGAGGATGAGAATCGACGGGCCAACGATGGGAATAGGGTCATCGAGAATCAGAACGTGGTGGAAGCCGGGCAAGACGGGGTTGCTAACCGTTGGTGGGTGATTGTAAAGGAAATACAAATGATTGTGTTTGGTTTCATTACATCACTTCTCCCTGGTTTTCACAATGTAGATTAGATCCTGTCAAGTATGGACAGCCCGAAAGTGTTGGTCAAACTTTGTTTGGTTACGATCTGAAAATGGAATGAAGTGTTTGTAAAAATATGTTTTATTGCATGTTGCACTGCTAATATAGATTTCATTCTCATGTAACCTCTTTCTTTCTTCCGTCTTTTTTTTTTAAGGACACTTTGGTACTTAAAGAAATTATTATCAAAGTCAGAAAAGCCGAAAATCACAAAAGTTTGAAATTTGAGTCCGTTATTCTGTAAACCATTAAGAAAAATATTATTCAAGTATAACAAAAAGTGGTATTATCCACATAATTCTCAATATCTATCCTGGTCCTTGGTTTCCTTGAAACCTATATAAGTAGTCATTTTGCATGAAGTAAAAGCAGTGGCTCTTGCTCGAAAATGATATCCGAGTTGGGGAAATGGGTGAGCAATGGTTTGATTTCTCCTACTAACGTTTCATCGGACAAACTTTTTGTAAGACTTTCCTGATTTGCCTGATTAGCTTTGTGCAAGTTATTATTGTGTTCTCTTGGGGGTTTACCCGCTGACAGGAGGAAAGCAGCTGGGTTCCTAAAGAAAAAAGAAAGAAAGAAAGAAAAAAGAAAAAGGAAGAGGTTGGGTTCCTAAGTCGTATTAAAGAAAAAGAAAAAAAAAGGAAAAGAAAACAGTGGCAGTGGCATTTTTGGCCGCAGGATTTCACAATTGCAGCAGAGAACCAACGTTGTCCATCTGCAAATGTTCATTCTTGTGCATAAACTTTACCTTATTCGATGGAATTTATACATACATGGATGGCTGCCTATAATACAATCAAAATTTGGAGTCCGTACAAAAAAATTGGGAATCATGGGACACTTTTTTATCTACTCTACTTGAAAGAGAAGCAGCGGCAACATCGATGGATGAATTAATCAAATCACATCTCAGATAAGAGATTGCTTATTTTCCTAAGCTCTTTAAGTGCAGCCATGGCTGTCACTTGTCCCTTCCCGACGAGACCGTTCTTTGAGATATTATCCAAGGAACCCATTTGACCACGATGATCCTGTGGCAAAATTGATTCGATTACCTGCATGATACATATTAACTAGTTCAAGATTTGATTTCTTATATAATTCTGAAAGACAAGTATGATCACTCCCTTTTCTCTTAATTTTCCTACACATATTTTTTATGTATTATTATTATGATGACATAGATGAAAATATAATTTCATCCCTCTTGAGTTTTTGGAGTCTGTCTTAGTTCAGCCCCGGAGGATATGCTGGTCAATGGTCGTGCCACTATATGTAATGAAAATTGTTGTACCTGAATGTTCTCCAGCATGGATTGGCCAAGATTTCTCAAGCTAACCATCAAATTCTGATCAACTGTCTCTGCCTTATTTAGTCGAGAAGATCCATCGCATGCATCTGCTGTTGAAATGCCAGCTACATCGTATTCACCGGTTCCACCGCTGCTAGTTTTCGCATCTAGGGGTGCACTTTTTTTCTCAGACGTACCCTCACCTGCGGTTCTCCCAAACTTCCACAACCATTGGAATTTACCTGATATAGGCTTTCTCTCCATGTTAGTTGCTAACTTTCCAACAGAATGTTGGTTTTGTGTACCCTTCGGAGGGAGCCCATCCAGCGGATCAGAGACGGGAAGTGGAGACGACTCTTGGTCATTCTCAAATGACTCAGAGTCATTACATTGAACAGTATTGATAGATGAGTTTGATTCCACACTACTTCCTGACTCGATTTCTTGAACACTGTTTGCATGAGTAGGACTTGGTGCAGATGAAATATTGGAAGAAGTTTCTTCACTCCTATCACTCAAGTCATTGCTTATGTTCTTTTCATTGGAATCATCAAGTCCATCGACCTCAACAGGGTCGTGATGGATTATATTTTTACTACAAGCTTCAGTTTCTTTGTCTTCGTCTAAACCAAGCTGTCGCTCCAGATCCTCCAATAAACTTCTCCTAACAGCTGGCTTCGGTATGGTTCTCTCATTTTTCTTTGTGGGTGAAGGATCAGATTCAGTTCGGGACAGGCGTACTCTTACCTTCTCTGACCAACCATTTTTACGGGTTGGAACTTGTTTTACCTCGGAATCATCCTTCTTATCCACTTCCTTGTGCAAAACTCTCCACCTCTCCTCCCAATAGCTCTCACGCACCATATTCAAAGGCGTCAAAGGAGAAGCAGCCAAATCTAGAGAAAGGCTATGACCCCTGTGGGTAGACTTTCTTAAGTCATATAATCCAGAATGAGTAATCAGGGAGTTTGACTTGCTCGCGTCTACTGCCAGTTCTTGCAAGGATTTTGCCTTACCTATGAGCTTCACAAGATTTATAGTTTCCGAAAAATTCAACAATCGCTGAAGACAGGCAGTTGCATTCTCCGTGGCAAGCAATGAAGATCTCAAGTTAAGTATCACCGAGACTGCAAAAGCAGATATGAATCCCCCCCGGAACGAACAGAGGACTCCAGAATAGGAGTCTACATTAACGTCTGTTTCTTTGTTAAACTTGGTATTTTCATGGGAAAAAATTTCGTCCCAGATCTCCAAAAGGTCTTCCAGAGAAAATTCGCGTCCAAATAGCACCCGTAGCCAGCGGAGAGAAAAATATTGGGGTTCAACCCCTAATTCAACAAGATGGCTGTGGAGCGATGAATCGACAATAGAAAGCAAATGATATACTGCACCAGAAGCTTCGATCACTGGAGGAATTCCAGTATTGGAACTGTTAAAAGGTAAAGGAGAGAAAAACTCAGCCATGGCAACGGCACCTCCAGCACCATTCATCAATGCATCAAACATAGAATAGGCATCGTGCTCCATAAATTTCTCTGATATTACGACTCCAAGTTCACCTTCTGCTCCATAGGCATCGGTTAATAACACAATGGATTGTATCTCTGGATCAAGTTCAATGGGACTTCCAAATTTTCCAGAATTATTTTCAAACCCGTTCCAATTTTCTGAGGATTCTGAGAATCTTTTAAAATCAAATTTATACGTCAGGTCGTCTTCGTGGAATGAAAAGGCACCGAATTTATCAGCAAAGTGGTCTGCATGTGCTTTTCTCACTTCTGAAAGACGTTCGACGTCAACATGAAGAACATACAAAAGTGGAGCCAATAGTTCGTGCATTCCTGTAGAAAACAAAATGGAGGAATCATGAAAGAGTTGAAAATAGATGAACTTTCAAACTTTAAAAAGACAACCTACACAGACTTGAGACCTTTTCCGAACAGGTATTCGATTTGCTTCTGATCAAACTCACTTACATACCTTGTCTGTAACCATACTTCGGATGTCTAAGGCACCAAAGCAACAGCATTCGCCTCAACATTCCTTGGCATTCACTAGTCTGGAAATAGCTGCCTCTTTCAGGATACAAACGTGCCAAATCTTGATCAACCATTCTCTCCAATTCAGCATTTCTGAAAAAACGACCCCACATGCTGTCTGCAAAATCAATCACACAGTTCAATATACAACAATCCGAGTCTATAAAAAGAGAAAAGGGAGATTGTCGAAATCTACAGTTTTAGACAAGAGAGAATCTAGGAAAAATCAGACAAGAAACTCAATTCAAATCACATACACATAATCTATCAGAAGCTGGTATAGGCAAAAACACCATCAAAAGGGAGATTGTCGAAATCTACAGTTTTTACTGGAAAGAAAACGAAATCAGACCTGGGTCTTGTGAAAGGGGATTGTCCATTACAAGATCAGGAGAATTGCTTCCATCTTTTGGAACATGAGGATCAACCAGAAGTTGTCTCCTTAAAGCAGCATACCTAAACCATAAATCAAATCCAAGCATAAAGAAACACACAAGAAAGAAACAAAAACTAAAAACAAGCTGGAAATAAGCACAGAACCTTGACGTACCAAACCCAAATCCCGTTAAATACAACAAAAAAACAAAAACAAAAAACGAAACAAAACCAAAAACAAAAACGGCAAAAGAACGAATCACCTTCTACGAGAATCGGCGGTAACCCGGCGAAGATCATCGATTGATGAAGAAGGAGATGATGGTAAAATACCCAAATCCACGCGCCATCGAACACCTCTGAGACCTCCAAATCGACGCGAACCACCGGAACCCGACACCGTCGCAGGTATCTCCACCGGAACCTGTGTCATGTGTAGTTTCTTCGCTCCTTGTTTATAGTTTTTTTCTCCTTCTCTCTTCTTTCACCACAATTAGCTGAATCTCTCAAGTACCCAAGTTGATAAAACCCATCAAGATCATTCCACACACACCAAAAGACAAGAAGCTGAAGAAAAATCAATCCGTAAGCTCGGAAGCTGAGAATTTATTCCAAAATAGAAAAATCAATCCGTAAGCTCGGAAGCTGAGAATTTATTCCAAAATCCGTAGAAAATGCAAAGACCCAGGTGCCCAAAACCCATCAAGATTACATATACGCCAAAAACACGGATTTTAAAGACCCTTAGACCCGAAAATTTTCGGGAAAATGGAATCTTAGCTGAATAATTAAAGGGCGTGAAGCGAACGGATAATACCCGCAAGAAGCCACAATCCCGGAAACTAAAAATTGAAAAAAATAAGAAATTAACGATACGAAGGAGGAAATGTGGAGGGCGAAACCGAATGTGGAGTGCTAGTGGAATCAATCAAGAGACAGAGAGAAGATGATAAATGGAAATGGAATATGCTTCCCACCAATCAATTATAGCTTTTCTTCTCCAACTTTTTCCCTTTGCTGCATATTACAATTTTGTTTTCTGTCTTTGCTAGGAAAAGTTGAGACGATAATGTTGTTTCTGTCTTTTTAATAAGCAAAATACTATTAAAATATAGATATTATTTACTTCAACAAAATTTATTAAAATCAACTTGTAAAATGAAAATTTTTTTGCAACTAAACTGCATATAAAATCTTAGCACTTAAGAATTATTTTTAATTCTAACAGAAATATATTATTTACAAATAGTTTTTGTTAAATAAAGATTTTTTTGATAATCTTTCTTTTTTTTTAACCAAACTTTATTAAACCCAATTTATCTTACTAAATCAAAAACTTCCTGCATAAATGTGCTTTTGAAACTTGAAAAACTACATATCTATGGGATAATCGAGTTTTTTTATCATGTTTTCTCTCTTCCTTTGGTATAGGATGGAAAAAGGTGAACTTGTGAATTTGGATAATTGTTATTTTAATACTGATACGGTAGTTTTGATAGTTCATCTATTTTATTATAAAATAGTTATTGAACCAAAACTAAGTAAATTATTCTCATTTTTTTCGAGTATATTATCTGAATTTATGAAATCTGCAAAAACTCTATGAAATTCTATTAATCAATAAAAATATATGACATTATAAAAAATTATGCTTAAAAAAATCAATAAATCTCTACGTTCAATAGACCCTGATAACCTCACGAAATACCCTCTAATATATTTCACTTTGTCATAAGGTGGATTTATAGGATATTATATCCAAAATGTATTATTACGCATTTGCCTACAACTATTATCATGCAACTTGTGAACTAATTTTTTTTCCTGGACGTACATAATTATTTATTAAATTATATGCGTTCGCATTTATATTTATAACTGTAAAGTTGGAATCAAATCAAATTGACCAACTCCACAGTGCCATCAAATATTCTAACCAAAACATCTGCCTATATTTCTATTTCTTTTATCCATACTATTTCTTAATTAGGTTTAGCTCAACACATCCTTAGAATATTAGTCTCGAAATAAATTCAATGGTTGTCATTGCATTAAAACTTTTTTATATTTACATGATATCAAATAAGGATTCCATATAACTGTGTTTATGTATTGCTTATAGTAATTGGACACTGACAATTTCCGGGAATCACGACAAGGAAATTGCTGTCACATTCATTTCAAAATAGCTTCCAAGAAATTGCAAGGACTTTATGTAGATAGAGAGAGAGCATATATTTCATCTAAAAAAATATTTCATCTAAAAAAACAGAGGAAAAGAAAGAGGAAAACTAATTATATTTAATTTCGAATTTATTATTCAACTTTTCAATCTATAGAAGTTTAAACTACATAAAACCGAGTTGAAATCGGTGTCGAAATCATAAGTATCTTATAATTTGGCCGAAATACATTTTCCATGTTTATCATTCCAAGCTTCAATCATGTCTTCTTTTTGTTTGGAAAACTACCCCAACTTGTAGATGTTTTATTAATTATTTTTTCATATCTGCTAAACAGTTTAATTTCACGCGATAATAAATATATGAAGCATCGTGTATGACGTGGGAAATGCGTGCCATTCTTATCGTTTTTCTATTTAAATTTTACCGTCTTTGACTCTTCAATTTTCAACAAACCACTTCCAGTATTTATGGTCAAAATCCAAGAAAATAAAATTTTAACATGTAAATTAAAAAAAAAAAAACGATTTTCACTTACCAATCGTGCACAAATATGGTTCTGACACATAAATAAAAATATTTACAAAAACACTTACATGTGTAAAGATGTATTTGCTAGAACTATTACTCTGGTATGAAAAAGTTTATAACAATGTTAGTCATACACTTTATTATTTGCAATTTTAGTGAGACATGTTTAATGTTTTCACATTGTCTTTGTCTTTACAATTTTTCTTTTTACAATTTAGTAAATTTTTTATATGACATCTATTATATAAACTCACTGTTAGATCTGTGTAACAAATCATATCTTAATGTTGATAAACACAAAACCTGTTGTTATGTTTCTAACGATTTAATCGAGTGCACAGGTCTAAGTTGAAGCAGATCAGACGCAAGTTGAGCAAGCGCGCTGTAGCAGATAAGTTGCGAGCTGAAAAAGCGCGTTGTAGCAGATCAGAAGCGAGCTGAAAAGCGATGAACTGAGTGCTATTGAGAAGATGTCTAAGCTGGAACAGTAAGGGACACCGAAACTGATCCAGCTGATGACATCCAAACTGATCCAGCTTAGAGCGAAGAACAGCACAGAAGAAATCAGTTCAGAGTGAACATCTTAGAGAAGAGCATGTTCAGATCAGAACAGATTAACAGTATTCAGATCAGCTCAGAGCTTAGAACAGATAAGAGTTCAGCTTACAGTTCAACAGATCAGATCAGATGAGCCAGTTCAGAGCGAGCAGCTTAGAAGAGTTTAGCTAAGAGATGAACGAACTAAGATATTGACTAGATCAGTTCGGAGAGACAAGAGCTGCTCAGAGCTCAGAACAGATCAGATTGGAGATATCAGTTTAGAAGTGCAAAGAAGAGAAGCAGCTCAGATCGTCTTAGAGGAGATATCAGTTTAGAAGCGTAGAGAATAGAAGCAGCTCAGATCAGCTTAGAGCAGTTCAGATTAGAACAGTATAGAACATATCAGCTCAGTGTAAGCAGATTAGATCAATTCAAAGAAACAGAACAGAATCGGCTCAAAGAGAACAGAACAGAACTGAACAGATCAGCAGTGAACAAATCAGATGAAGAAGAAGCTCAGAGGTCTAAGCTGGAACAATAAGGGACGGTCAAACTGATCCAGCAGACGACATCCAACCTGACCCAGCTTGGCGCAAGAGCAGCTTAGTAAATCAGATCAGGGCCGAGCTGGAAGCCGAAGAAATGCACATTATAAGAAGATCTGATCTCAGTTACGAAGTACAGATCAGTTTAACGTAGATGGAACTTTGAGTTAGAGCAGTTCAGATCAGCTCAGAGCAGAATCGGTTCAGATCATCTTAGAGCAGTTCAGAAGGACGAAACAGCTTAGAGCTGAAACAGACCAAGAGCATATCAGAATGAAGCTCCGACCAAATCCGATCAGCTTATCAGTTGAGAGAAGAATAGAACAGACAGATCAGATCAGAGCGGGCTTCGTATCAGACCAGTTGAGAGACCATCTCAGATAAACCAGCTCGGACATATCAGCTTAGAGCGAGAAGCGTGATATCAGATCAGAAGAAGATTCAATGAGCAAGAACAGAGTAGTTCCGTGATCAAATTGGAGCCATGCAACAGATCAGTTTACATGAGAAGAGAAGAGCTTAATTGATAGAACAGATCAGTTCGGAGTGTTAGAGTAGGTACCCAACTAGCCAACTTGTGGCGTGTGGGATTTTGATGACTCTTTGTGTAAAACAATCTTTGTTTATGAAATTCGCATTTTATATATGGCATTCTTTATCATCATTATTTTATAATATTAACAATTATGTTGGATAAAGACCTAGAATGCATCATAGTGTATGTTAGATGTGATAGTGGATATGATGGCTATCATGAAACACATCTAATAGTCACCGTGTATTCTGAACTTGTTCCTAGTCGATTGGGCCGTCAAAATGAGGATAAGGTCGCCCGAGTTTGAGACTAGCATCTGCGATGTGAAGTACCACGTTTCATTGGTAGGGAACATTGTGATGTTCTGAGCATGCAGATGGATGGTTTGCCTGGCGAACTATCGAGCTACCCTCGTTCGGATTCTCCAAGTGGTTACCATTTGTCGAGTGGAGAGTCCGAGGTATTGGTTGTATGGATTAGTCCTTACTACTCGAAACATCATTGATACTCTACATGATTAGTCGCCTCACTTTGACTCGTTTACCGATCCGTAAGGGTCATCAGGTGTCGAGATTGGGTGAGGTCACGAAGCATGTGGAGTCGATGCTTTGTTGTCGAGGATTCACCGCTCGCCCTAGTGCGAGGATATCCTATGCTATTTGAGGAGATAATAGTGTGACAAATCTCTGGCCAGAGTACTCTTGTGCTTCAGTGTAAATGAGTTTACCTGGTAGCACTCGCGATGTCGCTATTCTGATCTCCAAGATGTATGCATGGCTATCGAATCTCTAACGACTCTCGATTTACCAATGGTCGTTGATTCGATCGGGATATATGAGTTGAAAGAACCGTACTATACGTTAACCATGACCGATTGGTTCTTGCAGATACTATCAGTGATACCTAGGGGATCATGGGACGATGTTGCTAGGCGCTTTACCATGGTCCGATGGATAGATCAGAAAAATGTGTTTTCTGATTCACAATGAGTTGTGAGCCCACAGCTAGCTGTATCCCTGAACCATTGAGGGTCACACAGTGTACTGGTTTACCAATTCCCGTGCAGACAAGGATATGGTACTCAAAATGTTGATTATAGTAGGAGGAAGGTTGGGAGTATGACTTCCCAAAAGTAGCTAAGGGAGTAGGACTTCCATATTTAACTAATGAGAGTAAAACCTGTCATATATAGATTTAGTGGTCCGAAAATTTGATTTTGCATCATAATGATCAGTTTTGTAAACTGAGCACATCGATGATATCTGATCATCGATCGAGATTATGATGAGACCACAATCGAGGGAGTCGAACCGAATGTTCACAGTTCGAGTTGAACAGAATGTTCACAGTTCTAGTGGAACCGAATGTTTACAGTTCGAGTTGAACCGAATGTTCACAGTTCTACTTGAAACGAATGTTCACAGTTTTGTTTACATAAAACTCTTTCCCTCAATCTATAAATATGGCATGAAAGGAGAAAGAAAAACACACAACAAAAGCTATTCAGCAAATTCTCCCCCTCTCCTCCTCTCCCTCCGTCGCCGTCGCACTTCGCTGCGATCGTCCTGGCGGGGAGATTCTGCTCGCGAAATCTTCCTTGGGGTTCTAGTGCACTCCAACGAAGGAATTGGAAAACTGGTCGGTGGACCTGATTAGGAGCAACCAAAGAAGTGCTATTTCCATTTGAGAAATAGTCGGAGCCAGGCGCCTAGTCGCCAGACAGGTATATTCTAAACATCCTATGAATGTTTGAATTATTATATAGGTGTATTGACCGTTCCCGGGCTCCCAAAATTTTTAATTCTTCCGTTGTACCCCGGGAGCGGGATCCGGATTCGCCGCTGCGCCAACACGGAGTCCATATCAGATCAGCACGAACGAGCAGATCAGGCTACAAGATCAAACGAACAAAGCAGTTTGAATAAGATCAAATCAGTATTGTGTCAGAAAATATTTAAACTGATTTGTTCAAATAAACAAAATGCCAAAAGCAGTTACATACGATTCAGCGTGGTGCTACCATGACAGGGGACATGGTCACCAAGATAGTACTGTGAAGTTGTACGAGGTCAGTATAACTATTATAGCGCTCATTTATACTTTGGATTTATTCGGATATGCCTACCCGGATATAGTTGTTACCGTTGAACCAAAGATTATATATACCAGTAGATGGATTCATGAACAAGGGATGAAAAAATAAAAGAGATGGGAAAATGAAAATAAGATGGGAAGAAGAAAAGAGAAGAGGAAGCAGTCGACGATCTACAGCAATGAGCTTAATCACCTATGTCGACTGCTTACTCTATCAGCTCACAGAGCACTTTCAGTGTGTGAGATACAAGAGATTTATACACTGTAAATGTTTAAAAGCTCACACACAGATTCACTCACATATAAAAGTCGTGAGCTTAATAGAATAGATGAATGAATCAACCAAAACATACACATAATCTATGTAGTCTTGAACAGAGACCCTGCGAGTTGTTGTGCTAGCTAGTCTAGGAGTTCAGCTTTAGGCAGTGGTAAGTCCCATCTGAGTGGATCTGTACAGATTGCTGTAAGATCAAAGTCTTCAACTGATGCCTTCCAGTTTGGAAGAAGTGGAGACTAGGATATTCAACTCTGAACTTCCATAAACAAATCCAGCGTACGGTTTTTACAGCTTGCTGCATACACTTGCATCGCATATTTTAAAACGTACAGCTTTCGATTTTAAATTTTAGAGAATACATTCAGATTTTTTTCGCTTGGTTTTTATACCTAATCTAATGTACTTCTCAGTGCTCAATGATTTCAAGAACCAGAGCTATTACAGCTCGCCCCAGTTTTTATTTCGTTCAGTTCAGATCGCGCGCGCGATCTGTTTTCCCCGTACTATAGCGCGCGATATGCTTTTCGATCCCAACACTTAGATGTAAAGTGTTTCATCAACATTGTAAAACAAAATTTAAAATATTAGAAATTGAAGTTTGTAGTATTAAAGTCCAATTTCTAAAATTATTAGAAATTGAAGTTTATAGTAAAAAATCCAAATTTGACAAAAGATTGAAAATGTTGAAAGCCAAACATGAAGGACGAATATAGTCGTAGACGCAATATTTTATATTTATCTCAATACACAGAATGGTTTGGTATTTATATTTCTATTAACAAAGATAGTGACCAATTATTGTTCTAGTTGTTTGACGTCACTTTTATTTCATTGAAAAAGGATAATAAACTGATTACATACGTGAAAGATACATCTTGCCGCCGAACTAATCGATTGTGAAAATAGAAACCAAACCTCAAATCTTTTGGTCGCATAATTTAATAGAATATTCGTAATGTTGGTTTCTGTGATGGTTATTGAATTGTCGGTGCGACTTTTATCTATATTCTAACAAAAGTTAATTAAATATTACTAAGCAATGCTTCAATCATCATATTATTATATAAATTTGCATCCATCAGAAGTCAATTATTAAGCATTATTATTCTCTGGTTGACAAGAATATGGTATATATATATATATATATATATATTTATTTATTTATAATATTGTCTAATAATCAGATATATCGGATGGGTGGTTCAACAAACAAATTGGGAGGAGTCAGGATGGTGGAGATATGTGGCCTACGAGATGAGGTGGTGCTAGGTTCCTTACGACCGTGGGATGTTGTGGAGGTGCCTAGGTCGTTGGTAGAAGACGGCATCGGGTGGTGAGCGGAAGGAGTGGCAGTGGGCAGTGTAGATAAGTTGGAGATTCACGGCACGGGAGGTAGCGGCGGAAAGTTTCTTCAATGCCATAGGTTGGAGGAGACGTCATGTCATATTTCGCATTTTTTGCTTTTTGTTAATTTTTATTTAATGTGCAATATATATATATATATATATATATATATATATATTTTAGTTTGTTGTTAGATTAAGAAGAATTATGGAGAGAATCTTGAATCTTGATGCATACTTGCGTTGGTTTGATTCATCTCACGTGATTGAATCTTGAGTTCTCTCTCTTCAAATTATTTAAGTTTTATAATAAATATCGAGCTGCATTTTTCTAGCCCCCCAAATCTTCGGCATATTAATTATTTTGTGTTATCTCTAATTTTATATAAGGTAACAATTAGAATTTTCCAGCCCAAACACGGCAACACACATAAATATGTAGTTCAAAGTTGTATGGAATTTTATTGTTTTTAATCGATATGTGTTGGTATAAGTATCACAGCTCAATCACCCAAACCTTGATCTAAAATCACAGAAAATCAGATTACGTGCAATTAAAAAATTTATTTGAAAAAAATAGCATGCAACCAGAACGCGCCTAAGCTGGATCCAGCATGCAGCAACGCGCGAGCTGGTCGCACGATCTGTTCTGTTAAAACTTGAGCTGCAATAGCTCGTGTTCTTGAAAGGTTTGAACACCAAGAAGTATATCAAATTAGGTATAAAAACCAAGCATAAAACATCTGAAATATTTTCTGAAAATTGAAAGCTAACAGGCTGTTTCTAAACACATGAATGCAGAATGTAAATGCAGAAAGCTGTAAAGAATAAGCTGCAATTTGTTTATGGAAGTTCGGAGTTGAATCTCCTACGTCTCCCCTTCTTCCACACATGAAGGCTCCACTAGAAGATTTGATCTTACACCTCGTGTAAAGACCCGATCCAACAACCCTCATGCTACAAGAACTCCTAGCCACAAATGCACACCAGCTCGCCGGCTGTGCGCCTAATTAACACTTCTTTTACGTCTCAGTGAGAAAGACTACAAGGAAATTGGTTGTGTTTGCGGTTTTGATTCACTCAGATAATCTAATCAGCTCTCTCTCATATATGTGAGTGAATCGTATGTGAGAATTATATAGTGTAAGCTCACTCTCAAATGTATTCTCATACACTGGGAAGTGCTTCTCTCTAAGCTGATATCTCGATGTCTTTCCAGGGTTGTGCAGTCGAATAGATAACTCATTGACGCTCAAGGCTTGTGCACCAGCTCACACCTGGGCACTAAACCAGCTTCCACATCAGCTGCCACTTGAGTGCACAAACTATCGACTATGCACAGCTTTCTGTTTTCTGTTTTGTGTCTCTCTGCACTTGTGTTCTGTTTCGCTCATCTCCTTTGCTGCTTGCTTCTGTCTTGATATAGCCTCTTGTGCAATTCTATCTGTTGGACACAAAGATGTAGCCGTTGTAAAGTTCTGACAGTGTTGTACCTTGTGTCCTTTGTCCTTTAATGCATTGCAGGGTTTGTTGACTTTGAAGCCTCTTCATTAAATGCTTTGCAGCCATTGCTGACTTTGAGCTATATTAATCTGTACCTGATGTGAACAGGACGAAGCAAATCAGTTTGAACTTCGCAAAACAATCTCCTCAACATTTGTCTTCAAACTGCTTTGCTCGTCTGAGCTGGTCTCTCTGAGCTGGTATCTTCTTATCTGAACTGCTCTTGTTCGCAACTACTCTAACTGTTCTGCTCTTGTATACATCCGCTCTAATCTGTGCTGAGCTACTTTCTTTGAACTGTTCTTTCTACTCTTGAGTTGATCTGCACTTGTCTTTGTCTTGTACTTCACTGTACCGGCTTGGATGTTATCAACAAGTTCTGCATCGAGCTGGTTTGTCTCAGCTGGTCTTTGAGCTGCTGTCTTCTTTGATTATGTGTACTTGCTTGTGATCTTCCTTCACGACAGCATCCTCCTTGATCACTGTGATCAGATGTGTCTAACAGCATGTGATCTTCTGTTCACTTGGAAAATCTTGCACCAGTGATTATATCCCTTCTTCTTTTGATCATCTCATCTGTTCTTCATCTAATCTGATTCTGCTTTCACTGGACTGCTATAATTCCGAGCTGAACTGAACTTGCTCTTGCTCCAAGCTGGTGAACCAGCTTGGATGTCCTCTGCTGGACCAGCTTGGTCGTCCCCTCACCGTACCAGCTTAGATATCTTTTACTAGACCAGCTTAGGTGTCTTCTCACTGTTCTAGCTTGGACATCTTCTCAATCTACACTTGGTTTGACGCTATCAGCTTTCATCTACAAGTCTGATCCAACTCGTGATCTATGGTGACTGATCGAGTACACCTTGCTCTTGGATTTCGTCTTCTGTAGAACCATAAACCTTCCTCATCTTCATCTTCCGCATCATCCACAATAAACTCCTTGTTCTCATAAGCATCCAGCTTAACCAATATCCCTGATCTGGTTTTCCTCAATCCGAGCTGGTTTGTCTTTCACCAGCTTTCTTTTACGCTGTTCTGATTATGACGGGTTGCTGCACATTGATCCTAAACCGTTCGTATAATAACAACAGGTTTTGTGTTAATAAGAATTAAGATTCTGATCTATAAATACAGATCCAACAGTTAGAATATTTTAATAATGGATTTTCCTTCATCTTCGTCTCCTTTTACCTTATTATTGGCATGTGCTATGTTAATAACAACGTAATGCTCGGTGAGAGTACTTGAGAGCGGATAGGACCCTCAATATTTTGTCTCATGGGAAAGTCTTAAACCCACTTTATAGGTGGTGAGGTATATCGGACTAGATATCTTTTTGTGCTGACCTTTTACAGAGTTGCCGACTATTTTGTTCCCGTGGGGCTATCCAAACCTCTCGTTTTGTGGTTGCCTTTCGTGACTACTTGGGTCTGTGACGTTTAATTGAGTTGAGCATTCGATTTGGAGAAATAATGTGTCACGTATGCTATAGCCTCGCAGTCGTTGGATAAAAGTAGTGAAATTTACTGAAAAATCATGATAAATTAACAAGAAACATAAAATGCATAAGACAAATTGAAGTGACTGTTATTTACTCGCTGATGCTCTATGCATAAACTTCTTGGATCCAGTTTCCCTTCTAGTTTTATCTCCTCTAGCAAGCTCTTCTGGCGTTGTTTGACTTTCCACATGCAGTCCCTTCGGTTATCACTCAATTAATCCCCCGATTGGCAAATTATCATCTGTGATGCCCAAATCCGAGGGAGTCAACGGATTGGAGTAAAAAGATTAAAGCGGAAAAATAAAGGGATAGAAGAAATAATTAAAAGCTGTATTTCCTTCCATAGCTCGAATTATTGAACAGTAAATGCGAACAGCAGTAAAATCAGCTTGGGATACAAAAATTTCGTTCGAATTACAAAAGGATATTACAACTTTTGAGTTCTATATGAATCCTTTATTGTTGTAATAGATCATAATACAGTTTTGAAAAGATCAAAAACAACAACACGGAAACGTCGGTCTTTGAAAAACACACGCGCCCCCAAGCTGGTTCAGCTCGCACCTCCCGTCTGCCCCCGAGCTGCCTCACCTGTACCAGGAAAACTAATGAGCCTAGGGGAACAACAAGTAAAAACTGAGTAATAACAAGATCACAATGCAGGCATCAACATCATAAGCTATAGACATAATTTAAAGGAAGTTAGCTTAAGCTTAAATCTTTCTCATGAAATCAGATCGGGTCATCAACCCAGATCGCTCTTATTTTCTCTGAGACTTATGACCTAGAAGCGCTCTGTAGGTCCTGGATCTTAATCAAGCTAACATCTAAATTCAGGAATTGGGGAATAAATCCCAACTATCGCTGTGAAGGGTATACAATCCGTCAACCATAACATGGTCCCTTCCGATTTGAAGGGGCGCACTGGTCCATCAATCAGCTGACTCACCCTTCCTGTGGACCGTGGGTCATCTATGCCATAAATCCTTTAAATTGAAAATCACTTCTTTTAAAATGATAAAATATCTTTTAAACAATGCTCTTGATCGGAGGTCGATCACTTAAATTGGTGGGGTTCACTTCTTTAAAA
The DNA here is from genome assembly GCA_001598015.1 of Dorcoceras hygrometricum. NCBI lineage: Eukaryota > Viridiplantae > Streptophyta > Magnoliopsida > Lamiales > Gesneriaceae > Dorcoceras > Dorcoceras hygrometricum. The sequence goes on from KQ995710.1 coordinate 50,000, forward strand.
CTCATTTATCTTTTAAAACCTCACTGAGCGTACAACTGGTCTGCGAGCTGGTGGTAGCAGAAAACCAGCTCGAGTGAATAATTGAGGAACAGAGTGTCAAGGAGTTAACAATGATCTCAATAAGGAGTAATGGATTATTGATTACTTGTATTAGAATTACTCTATGAAATCTGTTCAATGAAAGTGAAGAGTTGAACTCGAGAAAAGGTAGTCCAGCATGGCCGCAAGCTGGATCAACTCCCTAATGGGTAGTCATCTTGGGTGGAAGGTACTGTACCAGCTTGGAGTAGGCCAGCTCAGCTTAGAAACGAACTCATGAATCAGGCCAGAAAGGTAGGATGGATCAGTTTAGGAAACATGAAAGTACTGTATCGGCTAAGAATAGACCAGCTTAGATGGAGATAAGGTACCAGCACGGGATAAATCAGCTCAGCTGGTGGGTACTATACCATCACGGACAATATCTAAGCAGACCAGCTCAGCTTATCCAACCGGAGCATAAATCCCGATCAAACCAGCACCGCCTATACTTTTCAGAGTCATATCCAGAACTCTACAGTACACCGGAACTAAGAAGATTTCCCATGGTTCATATGTAACTTGAACCTGTACAGCTCATTGCTTTTGAAATACAACTTTGTTCTTGCTGAAAAACAAACTGGTGAGTTTTCTCAAAGCTTTAAAAAATCACTGCTGTGAACCCATAAATTTTTATACTTCAAACTTTGAATGAACGTAAACATGAACTGAACTGAACTATACATGCATCAGGCAAGCAATCAACAACTATACATGCATCAGGAAAGCAATCAACAGGAAAAAAAAGAAAAAATATACGCTTTCCAGATGCAGCAAAGAATCAGCTTTACTTGCCTGAACTGAAAATCACGAGGAACAGAGGATCTCGGCTATGATTGGTAGTCGGTGTAAGGTACAAGAAGAGGCAATGGGTCACCATACCAACTCACAAAATTTATCAAAATCACCCTACTATGATTTAAAATTTTTGAAATCTACTATTATAATTTTTATTGAAAGCTGAACTCACATCCAAAGCATTTTATATAAATCACTACCAGCTCGGGGTGGTTCTTGGGGCGTAATCCTTCCGGAAATCTTCTGGACCATGATTCTAAGCTGGAAGAGAAGAAATCAGCTTAGGTAAAAGAACCAGCTCGAACGATAGATGGGTGCTCAAATATAAAAAAAACCAGCCCTTCAAAAGATAAAGGCTAACAATTGTGGTCTTCGGATTTTGGGGCGCTAAAACTCTACCCTACTAACTGAAATTTCGTCCTCAAAATTTAATCTTACCAAACAGCTCTGGGTAAAGGCTACGCATATCAGCTTCGGTCTCCCATGTTGCTTCCCGTGCTGATTGGTTAGACCACTGCACTTTGACCATCGTAACGGTACGATTCCTCAATTTCCTATTCTCTTTATGAAGAACCCTTTCTGGTCTTTCTTCGTAGCTCAGATCGGGTGCAAGCTGGATTGGTTCATATCTCAACACATGCGATGGGTTTGCAACGTATTTCCTAAGAGCTGATACGTGTAAAACATCGTGCACTGAAGACAAATGAGGGGGTAAAGCTAATCGATAAGCCAGAGTTCCTATCTTATCCAAAATTTCGTAAGGACCAATGAATCTTGGGCTCAGCTTACCCTTCTTCCCAATTCTCATCACTCCGTTCATTGGAGCTACTTTTAAAAACACATGATCTCCAGCTTCAAAACTCATCTTGCGGAGTCAATTATCAGCATAGCTCTTCTGCCTGCTTTGAGCTGTTCTCAATTGATCCCAAACCTTCCTAACTGCTTCAGCTGTTCGCTCTACAATGTCTGGACCCAGACCAGGTCGCTCACCTACATCATCCCAGTGAATGAGTGTCCTGCACTTTCGACCATAAAGAGCTTCTTAAGGGGCCATCTGGATTGAAGCTTGAAACCTGTTGTTATACGTAAATTCTACCAACGGTAGATTTAAAACCCAGCTCTCGGAAAAATATATAATACAAGCTTGAAGTAGATCTTCCAGTACTTGAATCACCCTTCAGATTGACCATCGGTTTAGGGGTGAAATGCCATGCTAAAAGTCATCTTAGTGCCCATAGCTTTGTGTAAACTCTTCCAGAGCTGACGTGAACTTTGGATCTCTATCGAATACGATTGAAACTAGAATACCATGCAGCCTCACTATCTCCTTAACAAACAGCTCATCGTATTTGTTCATAGCATAGGTCATCTTCAATGGTAGGAAGTGAGCTGATTTAGTGAGATGGTCTACTATAACCAAAATGGAATTGTATCCAAGGATAGTTCTGAGTAATCCAACTACGAAATCCATAGCAATGCTCTCCTATTTCCATTCTGGTATGGCCAGGGGTTTCAACATTCCAGTTGGTCTTTGATGCTCTATCTTCACCAGCTGGCAGGTTAGGCACTCTAAAACAAATCTGGAAATGTCATGCTTCATACCGGGCCACCAATACAACTTTTGGAAATCTTTGTACATCTTTGTACTCCCTGGATGAACTGAGTATGTGGCTGTATGAGCTTCTACCATTATATCAACTCTCAAGGTATATACTCGAGGAACCCATATTTGACCTTGAAATCTAACCACTCCACCCTCTAAAGTGTAGAGATTACAACATTTTCTTCATCTCGCTTATTCCACTTCCTCAGTTGTTCATCTCTCAGCTGACCTTCTCTGATTTAATCTATCAACGATGATTGAATGGAGAGAACTGATGGTACAATCATAATGTTTTACCAGCTCCAACCACCTCCTCTGCCTCATGTTAAGTTCCTTCTGGGTGAAAACGTACTTAAGGCTCTTATGATCTGTAAAGAATTTGCACTTCTCCCCATATAGGTAATGTCTCCAGATCTTCAAAGCAAAAACTACAGCTGCTAGCTCCAGGTCATGAGTAGGGTAATTCTTAACTTTTGGAAATCTTTGTACATCTTTGTACTCCCTGGATGAACTGAGTATGTGGCTGTATGAGCTTCTGCCATTATATCAACTCTCAAGGTATATACTCGAGGAACCCATATTTGACCTTGAAATCTAACCACTCCCCCCTCTAAAGTGTAGAGATTACAACATTTTCTTCATCTCGCTTATTCCACTTCCTCAGTTGTTCATCTCTCAGCTGACCTTCTGATTTAATCTATCAACGATGATTGAATGGAGAGAACGACCAGGGTTGCAATACTATGACGAGAGCTGTAAGCTGTGTCAATCATATTGACTTCGTGCTTAACGCATCGGCCACCAAATTGGCCTTACTTGGACGATAACTGATGGTACAATCATAATGTTTTACCAGCTCCAACCACCTCCTCTGCCTCATGTTAAGTTCCTTCTGGGTGAAAACGTACTTAAGGCTCTTATGATCTGTAAAGATTTTGCACTTCTCCCCATATAGGTAATGTCTCCAGATCTTTAAAGCAAAAACTACAGCTGCTAGCTCCAGGTCATGAGTAGGGTAATTCTTGTCATGGTTCTTCAGCTGCCTGGAAGCATACACGATTACTCTTCGGTCCTGCATCAGCACAACACCTAAACCCAGCTTGGATGCATCTGTGTAGATAACAAAATTCCCTTGTCCCGAAGGCATGGTTAGCACCGGAGCTTAAATCAAAGCTTGCTTCAATTTCTCAAAACTCAGCTGGCAATCAGGGGTCCACTCATACTTGACTTGCTTCTTGGTGAAAGAGATTAATGGAACAGCTATCTTCGAAACAGATTTGAGCACAGGCCAGCCCCGGATTGCTTCGACCTTAGCTGGGTCCACCTCTAATCCATCCTTGTAAATGATATGACCTAGGAATGCAACCTTCTCCGCCAAAACTCTCACTTACTGAACTTAGAAAATAGTTGCTTGCTCTTCAAAACTTGCAACACTATCCTAAGCTGGCTGGAGTGCTCCGCTCTGTTCTTGGAGTACACTAGAATATCGTCAATAAACACTATTAAAAACTGATCCAAATATGGTTAGAATACTCTATTCATCAAATCCATAAAAGCTGAAGGTGCCTTGGTTAATCCAAAAGGCATTACTAGGAACTCATAGTGACCATAGAGTGTTCTGAATGCCGTCTTATAAATATCAGCTTGCTTGATAACCAGATCACAGGGCAATCTGGAAAACACGGTTGCTCCCTTCAATTGGTCAAACAATTCCTCAATCCTAGACAGGGGATACTATTCTTAACAGTAAGCTTAATCAACTCATGATAATCTATGCACAATATCAAGCTCCCATCCTTCTTCTTGACAAACAGCACAGGGGCTCCCCATGTTGATGTGCTATGTCGAATGAAGCCCTTGTCCAACAGGTCTTGGATTTGCTCTTTTATTCCCTCATCTTTGCAGGAGCAAGTCGATAGGGTGGTCTGGAAACAGGTGTTGCTCCTGGTACTAAGTCGATCGCAAACTCTAGCTCCCGGTCTGGAGGCAGTACATAGATGTCTTCTGGGAATACTTCGGGAAACTCATTCACCACTTCCACCTCTGCTAGCTTGGGCTTACTAACAACAGCTAGGGGGGACGATAAACTAGCCAAAAATCCTACTCCACCCTTCCTTAAAAAGCTTTGGGCTTTTAAAGCTGAAATAATACGAGAAAGTCTCCTAAGATGGTTAGCTTCAAACGAAAACTGGTCTCCCTTAGGTGGCTTGACCACTATTGTTCTAAGCTTAAAAGCGATTACTACTCCGTACCTAGTTAACCAGTACATTCTCAAAACAAAATGGAACCCGGGCATAGGTAAAACAATTAAGTCAGCAATAAATCATGGGATACCAGTTCCTCTCCTGAGGATACAGTCACACAGAAGCTTAGGTACAATTGGTCCAGTCTGGAAGGTAACTTCTTAGCAAACTCTTCTGCTATAAACGAATGGGTCATACCTGAATCTATTAGGGCAAAAGAGGGTGTACCAGCAATCAAAATCTCACCCGTAACTACAGTAGAGTCTGGGTTGTCTTGCTCAGCTGTCATGACATACGCCCTGCTGGTCACCAGCTGCTTCGACTTCAGGCAGAACTTAGCAATGTGTCCTTGAGCACCACACTGTTAGCAGCCGCTCTGACCAGCTCTACACTGACCAGAATGGTTCTTTTGGCACTTGGGGCAAACTGGCCAGTTGTCTATGGCGGGAACTACACTGATAGGTTGGGCTTGTTTAGGATTCTGTTCTTGCGGCCTCTTCTGGTTCCTGTTATGCTTCTTGAAAGGCATTTGATCTTTCTGCTGGAAGGCCTGCCTCTTTTGATGTCGCTCATCATCAACCTCCTTCCAGTCTTGTTCAACTCGGAGGGCCTTGTACACAGCTGCCTTGTAAAATTTAGGCTCGGCTAGCCTAACATTGAGCTTGAGTGTAGGCTTCAACCCATCCGCAAAATGTCGCAACTTCTCTTCTGGGTCCCTTCCAATTAGAGGTACAAAGTAGCACCCTCTCTCAAACTTGCGAACATACTCCAGAACTGGCTCCCCTGTTTCAACGTTAGGAACTCCCTCTTCAGCTCAGACCTCATATCCATGGTAAAATATTGATCAAAGAACACTCTCTTGAACTGCTCCTATGAGATATTAGCCAGGTCCACTGTCATATTTGGCTCCCTCCCAGCAGATCATAGCATCATCTCTTAGCATATAGATGGCGCACCTAGGTCTGTCCAGATCTGGTATCTGAAGGTATTCAAATATGAACTCCATGGACTTGATCCATGTAAGGCCTGGTGCGCTAAATCATAGATTAATTAATCAATTAATCATAATAACACGGAAGCATAGAAATACGGGCTAAAATTTTTCATTTTGGACCTGAACTAACATCAACTCTTAAATACAATCATAATTAAAATATGGATTTTGACTCAAAAATCCAACAACATCAATAACGACAAAAACAGGTAAAATACAAATACAGATCCCCAATATACATAATCATGCAGGGCATCCCCTGGTTCAATACATACATAAATAACTGGGACTCAAAACGGGGATCTACCAGCTGACGCTCCACTCGGTCCAGCTGGATTACCTGAAGATCCTGCAAAGGCCAACACAGACCAACCCAGCCCAAAAATGGGAAAAAGAAAACGAGGTCAAACCTCAGTACGAGAGCATCTATAAAACCAGCTAACATATAAAACATGCAATATCTCAAGCGTGCAATGCATGATCGGGGTACCATGAAATCTCATCAGGTATCAACAACAATCCACGCCCCAAAGCTCGACAGTAAATCAATAAAGTAGTGGCCAGATGATTTGTGTAATCAGCAGTGCTAGTTAGATCAGTATAAAGTCTGGTTTAATAGGCAACGGCTGGTAGCGCGATCGTTGTTTTGATGTTACAAGCGTTTTTCGTAAATTTCAGCAGATGCACTGTTCATCAGCAGATGCGTCTTTCTTTATAAGTATCAGCAGTTTCTTTTCTTTGAGTAGGAATCAGCAGCTGCATTGTGATCTTAAATTCAGCAGTTGCTTTAATTTCAAGTACTGTTCATTCCAACTGGTACTAATCATTTATATAATCGTGTTAGCACTTTTCCTCGCGTCTGATTGATGTGTTAACGACGTCGTTTCATTTAGTTATACAAAGATCAGCAGGTAGTTTTGTATTCGTCTGCTGATCACTTTAACGACACCGTTTCACTTTATACAAAGATCAGCAGGTAGTTTTGTATTCGTCTGCTGATCACCTCAATGACATCGTTTCATTTTATATTTATTCTCGCGACTGGTACTGTTCACCAGCAGAAGTAATTCATTTCATTATTTCAGCAGCTGATTTACTTATTTCTAAGTATTGTTCATTTCAGCAGGTATTAGTCTTGCGAATGGTTTTCCTTTTTACCAGCTCCATTTTAGCGATACGTTTCACAGTCGAATTCAATACTCAGTAAAGTTTTAAAATGGGAAGCAAATGTTTTAAATGATGGAACCCGAGACTTTTCAGAAATGTTTAAAGAAAGATTGTTAAGGAACGAAAGATGTTTTAGATTATGGCATAGACAGTTAAGGTCACCAAGGAGAAGGGTGAGCAGTTGTCTAGATGTCGACTGCCCTTTCATATGAGCTATATGCTAGAACTGATATCGGGAGTCATTTTGATCAAAGTGCAAATTGGACCACATAGAACTTATATGCCATGATCAACTGCAAATGAAACTGAAATGAATGAAGAAGCTGGGCTTTCATCCCATGTTTCTGCCATTGAAATGTTTATTGAACTGTTTACGAAAA
>KQ995711.1:42457-63662 GCA_001598015.1 Dorcoceras hygrometricum
GCGCGCAATGGTGCTCGTCATGCCGCCGCGGTGTGCGGCGGCGCCGGGCGGTCGATGTGCGACGATATTTCGGCCGTCTTGATCTAAAATTCAATGTTAGATACAATTCGGCAATTCGTATGATCAGATCCGAAAAACATTGGCATGGCCAGCGCGCGTCCAGCGCGCGCAATGGTGCTCGTCATGCCGCCGCGGTGTGCGGCGGCGCCGGGCGGTCGATGTGCGACGATATTTCGGCCGTCTTGATCTAAAATTCAATGTTAGATACAATTCGGCAATTCGTATGATCAGATCCGAAAAACATTGGCTCTAATACCACTGTTGGGGATACGGATCCGCCCCCCGGCGAGGCAGCGGAAGAACATAGAATTAAAGCCAGGAGACGATCAATACGAAAAATTCAATAACAAACTACGACATTCATAGGATGTTTAGGTGACTACCTTGCTGGCACTTGTGCCTGGCTCCAACCGTAGTTACAATAACGTCGGCTCTTCTCGGTTGATTGCGGTAGAAATCGCCAATCCGGTCCACGACCAGAAACGAGATTCCTTCGTCAGCCTGCACTAGAAGGACTGACGAGATCAGCACGAACGGATTCTCCTCGTCGAATTGGCCGGAAACGATTTTTCCGGCGAAGACGGGCGGCGGCGCACGGCGGGCGACGGCGGCGGCTTTTAGAGAGGAGGGAAGGAGGCGGCCACTACTAGGTTTAGGGTTTGCTTGCTATGTTTTAAGTCTAGGTTTAGGCTTAATTAAATAAGCTTAAGTGTTGGACTTGGACCGGCCCAACGGGCCCGGGTCCAACGGTGAACATTCAGTTCATCTCCACCACCGAGACCTCATCGTAACTCCGATCGTCGATCAGATCGGACGGATCGACTCAGTTTCCAAAACTGAATATTATTATCTGAAAAACCATTTTCAGAACCCCAGTGCAAAATGACACTTTTGCCCCTCAACGTCGGGAAATCTCGATTTGACCCGAGTTGACTTTTAGGAAGTCGCACTCCCCAAAATCCTCTTCTCGCTCTCAACACATTGAGCTGAGTATCCGTGCGGGAATCTCGAATCCAGTACTTGTGCGACCCTCAATGGTTCAGGGATACAGCTAGCCGTGGGCCCACAACCATTGTGGCTCCGGAATCACAATTCCGGACCTGCCCAACGGATCATGGTAAAGCGTCTAGAAACATCGCCCTATGATCCCATAGGTATCACTGATAGTGCCTGCAAGAACCAGTTGGTCGTGGTTAGTGTACAGTACGGTCCTTTCAATCCATATATCTCGATCAGATCAACGACCATTGGTAAATCGAGAGTCGCTATAGATCCGATAGACATGCATACATCTTGGAGATCGAACAGTGACATAGCGAGTGTAACTAGGTAAACACATTTACCTAAAACACTTCTAGTACTCTGGCCAGAGATTTATACACTATTATCCCCTCAGATAGCATAGGATATCCACGCATGTCTGCGAGCGATGAATCCTCGACAACGATGTATCGACTCCTACATGCATCGGGGTCTCACCCAATCCCGACGCCTTATGACCCCAAGTGAGTCGGCAAACGGGTCAAAGTGAGACGCCTATCATGTAGAGTCTCAATGACGTTTCGAGTCGTGAGGACTAATCAGTACAACCAAGACCTCGGACTTATCCACTCGACAAATGGTAACCACTTGGAAAGTCCGAAGGAGGGTAGTTCGATAGATCACCAGGTCACTACCTATCTGCATGCTCAGAACATCACAATGTTCCCTACCAATGAAACATGGTACTTCGCATCGCAGATACTAGTCTCGAACTCGGGCGGCCTTATCCTCATTTTGACGGCCCAATCGACTAGGAACATGTTCAGAATACACAGCGACTATTAGATGTGTTTCATGATAGCCGTCATACCCACTATCACATCTAACATACGCTTTAGTGCATTCTAGGTCTTTACTCAACGCAATTGTAAATCATTACACACATAATGAAAGTAAAGAACGCCATATAAAAGAATGCGAATATCATATATAAAGACTGTTTCATACAAGAGTCTATAAACCCACACACCACAAGTTGGCTAGTTGGGCATCTACTCTAACAGCTCTCTCTCAAGAAGCCGAACAAAATACTTTCAAAGTGTTTTAAAGGAAACAGTCGGTGCGTTAGGAGTTGCTGGATTTCTACCGTGATTTGTGTTAAAGAATTCAGGCAAGTAAACTCTGTTTCTTGCTCACTCAGTGAAAGCATATATTCAATTCTGTTTGCATGATTGTATGAGATTTTAAAGAAAGGAATATGGCTTCGGCTATTCTTCAAAAACCAGAAAGTTTATGCTCTGTTTTTATTAAGATTGCGTTTTACTGTATTCTGATCCAAAGAGATGTTTTAGAAAATGGTTTGATGATGTTCTTTTAGTTAGTTCTTATGTTTTCTTCAGAAATTCCATCGAAGTAGCTTACAAGTAGCTTATTCGATCATTTCCAGAAATTTCTTCAGATATTTTGAATTCTTCAGATAAAGGTAACCTTCGTAGTTCATGGTTATCTACATGTTAAGTATGAGAGCTGGTTCTTATACTAATGCTGATACTGCTTTGTCGAAAATATTCGAAGTATAGATTTCAGCTATTGCATTGTTTGAGTTCAGTAGTTGCGATCAGCAGACGCACTATTTCATGTTCAGCTGTTGCATATTTTATTGTTCATCAGCTGACAGCTTATTCATTAGTTGATAGTTGTTATCAGTTGATAATTTGTTCATCAGCTGGTAATTTGTTCATCAGATGACAGTTTGTTCATCAGCTGGTAATTTGTTCATTAGCTATTGATATTCAGCAGATGCTTTGCTTTCGTAAATTCAGCAGATGCATATTTAGCAGATACATTTCTTTTGCTAAAACCAGCATGTATATTCCTTTGGTAACACCAGCAGGTGCATTCATTTATTAGAATTCAACAGTTGCGTTTTCTTCGTAACATTCAGCAGATGCATTCCATTTTGATATTTCAGCAGTTGCTTTATTCTCATTAAGTACTAACGACATCGTTTCACTTTACATTTGTTTAAAAGACCTTGCGACTGGTTCTTGACTTGCGACTGGTTCCTATTCGTTGCAACTGGTATTGTTCATTCAGCTGGTATTAGTCTTGCGACTGGTACTGTTCATTCTTCATTTTCTTCAGCAGATAACGGAATTTTAGAATTTGATTTCTTACTCATTTACACTTCAATTCAGATGAATCTTTTGACTTATCTGACAGATTCAACTAGCCAATTTATTCAGTTTTCATCTTCGCAAGCTTTACAGAGAAATCCTTTACAGTTCCAGAACATCATTAGACAAAATAAAAACCAGTAATTCGTGCAAGAGAGAAAGAAAACAGATTTTAGAAAGAAAAGAAAGAGCAGAACGATGTTTTAGAAAATATTTTAAGTTATGACAACTAAGAGGATCCCCAGAAGAAAGGGTGAGTGCGCGGCTGACGAACCGTGTGCCCTTTCAACAGAGGAAGGATCAGGTGTATAGGTCGACGGATCTGTATATCCTTTCACCATGAGCCATAGAGCTAGAAACTGATATCAGGAGTTTGATCAAGCGAATTGGACCAAAATTTTTGAAGTGTTGTCATAATTTCAGAAGAGCGCAATTGTGATTTTAATCACAGCTCCAGAGAATGTTTAAAAGAAAATGTTTTCAGAATTTGATTATGTTTTATGCTTTCAGTTTCTATCAGAATTCCCAGTTATATATATTATTGCGCTTGTTCATTTTCAAAGCGTACGCAGATTTCAGTTATGATTCAGCTTCAAAGTTTCAGTTTCAGTATCAGTTTATTGCATGATTTTGCTATTCCAGATTTACCTGCTGAGCCTTCGGCTCACTAGTTTTCATTGAGTGCAGGTGATCAGCAGTAAGAGCTGGAGGGAGATGATCAGAAAGGGATGATGTGTTTATCGTGGACATCTTCCATTGTCTCTTTTCAGATTTTGATGTACAGAATTTTAGTTATGGTTTTGTATGTTAGCAGGTTTCTAGTTTCTCATTTTGTAGAAATCTGTATGAACATTTGGTGTAAAGATATATGCAAGTTCACTTGTATTTTTATCAGCTGGTATGTTAGTTCTTCACTCGTATTTTGTCAGCTGGTATTTCAGTTCCGTGTGTGTTATTTGTTCAGCAGAGGAGTTAGTTCAGCGTTTGGATTACCCTTCCAGCTGATTTTCTTCATTGTTTCAATTGTTCCGCATTGAGCAGTAATGAATTGTGTTTATTCGCAATTTAGTCCAGAATTTAGTAACGACTTTTATGTTTATTAAGATTGAAATTTTTGGGTCTTTCAATTCGAACCCCAAATTTCTAAATTTCTTTTGAGAAAAGTCCGGTCGTTACAGCAATTGTCTTCGCTAGAGTTTGTGCAGCACAGAAAGGATAAAATTGAGCTGATTCGGCAGAGAATGAAGGATGCACAAGATCTCCAAGCCAGTTATGTGAATAAAATGCGTATGCCTTTGGAGTTTCAAGTTGGCGATTGAGTGTTTCGGCGAGTTTCTCTTTCAGGAGCATGATGAGATTCGGAATGAAGGGAAGTTAGCTCCTAGATTCATCGGTCCGTATCAGATTATCGAACGGATTGGATCTTTAGAGTACAGATTGCAGCTACCGGCTGAGTTGTCATCTGTTAAGATAAAATTATAAGTTTTGGTGATAACACAAACAAGATAAAGAACTGAATATAAGACTATCAGATTTGGACTATAAGTAATCGGGTTAAGGACTTAACCGATTAGACGTCTCTTTCAGATCAGTTCAGAGGCTTATATAACAAATCATATCAGAGCGTTTCTGTGACGTCCACGCCCATGGGTGTCAACGGATTTGGGTTGAATGAAATAGTAAAAGAAGGGTTGAAGAAAAATTTTTTTAAGCTGTATTGCCTTTCAAATTCGATACACAAATAGTTGAATTAATGGCGCCAAAATAAAATAGCAAAAGAAGATCTGACTAACAGATTTGAATAACAGATCTGATAAAATTGCAAAGTTGCGATATTACAACTACTGGAACTCTATATGAATTCACTATTGTTGGAATATATCTAATACAGTTTTGAAAAAAGATCAAAAACAACAACAGCTGCGCGGAAAACATCGGCCTTCGATAAACACATGCATCACAGCTGGTTCAGTTCCCGCCGCCTGTCTGCCCCAAATCTATCTCACCTGCACCATTAAAAGCTAATGAGCCTAGGGGCTCAGCAAGTAAAATCTGAGAATAACAAGATCACTTAATGCAGGCAGACACATTCATACCTGAATATAACTTAGTTTAAAGGAAGGCATTTAAACATAAACATCTTTCGTAAAATCATATTTTGGAAATAACCCATATCTCATCATAATTTTCTTGTGATTTATGGCTTAGAAGCTCTCCTTAGGTCTGTAGCACTTGATCAAGTTACTTTTGAATTCAGTCTTTATGGCATGAAGCCCTATATGAAGGGGCAACTAACACTCTCGACGACTGCTCACCCTTCCTTTATGAAGGGGCAACTGACACTCTCGAGAGCTGCTCACCCTTCCTTTATGACCATCTGTTATCTACGCCATAAAATCCTTTAGAACTAAACTGTGAGACCGGAGAGTTTATAAGATTAATTTAGTTAATTAATAGGGTTTAACATAGATCAAATTTGGCTTGACCAGATCTGGGATGAGCCAGCTTTGAGTTGGTATGCTTGACGAAGTTATCGGGTCCGTATAAGTACTTGAATCAGTTCTGGTGAGTTGGAGAATTCCTGCGGGAACTGATCAGATGTGAGCGTTGGTCAGCGGTGGGTGATCACGTTCAGTTATGGCAAAGGAATCTGATATCGCAGGTGTTCAGACGTGAGCCAGCGTGTTTCTGTAGCGAGTAGCTAAACTACGTCGTTTGGATTAGTTGGAACAACAGAGTTTTGGCTTAGCGGGGGAGACTCAGATGTGAGTAGCGTTGGTCTTCAGATTTGAGTAGGATCTGAGTGTTTGCAATGCTGCTTAGCATTTCAGATTCGAGTAGCGGGTGACGTGTCCAGAAGTTGCAGTAGACTCTGTGCGACGTCGTTTGATTAAGTCGGGATCTGTTTTGGCGTAGAGTTATATCTGATGTGAGATTCAGATCCGAGCGGGAAATTCAGCTTTGAGACTTAAGTTGTCGGTAGGTACTGTTCATCAGATTTGAGCAGATTTGACCTTTTAAATAGAGGACTTAGCTTCCGTTCTTTATTATTCAGCTTCGACACTTAGAATATTTTGCGATAGTGAATCCTGTTGTGATACCCTAGCTACTGTTCACCGAACGTTACCTTCTCTGATTGCCGACGTTAGGCAGCTCCGATTTAAGTAAGAGTAGTAGCGCATGACTCCTCTTGCTGAGACACTTCGTTTGGTAAAGCTTTTGGATGCTTGCATGAAGCTTGGAGAGATTTCGAGACATCTCCCTTCTGTTGTCTGTTAGCATAAGCACCGGATTACTTCTGCCGTTGAGGTAGCTTGTTGGGTAAGCGTTAAGATCCTACCTTGTGCTTCGTTTAGCGTTGGTGGAGTTCATAACTGTCAGTTGTAGTTTCTGCGCTACTGTCCCTGAGATTTTGTGCGATGTTGCTTAGCATGTTCTCGGATCTGCGTTGCTCGGGACTTCGTTGTTGTAATTATAGATCAGAGCTGAGGTACGGATGTGAGCTTGTTTTACAACATTGGATTTGGCATGGATATGTGTAATTGCTTGCTGTTCCATGGTGCAGTGTATGCTTTGTGTTGCTTGTTGTTATCTGTTGCATCTGCACTCACTCATGTATCATGTTGAGCTCAGATCTTGTTAGCCGTGCCTTTTTGTATTTGATCTGTGTGTACCAGGATGCCTGTTTTTGAGGCCAAACGGGTAACTCCCGTCACCCTCATCTCCCTGCTGGGATCTGTTAGCCACTATGAGTGGAGTGGGTAGCTCCCACACCTCATGAGTTGGGCAACAACAGGTTGAGCTATGTTTTGCATATGGTACCGTGTGCTGAGATGAGTAGATAGCTCACATATACTCACACACCCCGTGGCCACCATTTCTCAGTTGATATGTTGATGTCATTGATCTGTTCTTGAGATTCCTTTGGCTCCCTGCCTTTGGTTGTAGCCTCATCTCATGCATATCATTGCATATTATCTGTTGTTGTCTTATGATATTTTTCTGTTGCTCTCCGTACTGGGGTTTGACCATGTGTCCCTCTGGGGGCGGTGTTTGTTTGTCTGTGTGTGTTTTCAGGTTATCATGGTTTCACTGTCGGTCGTGGAGTTGATCCAGCTGGTAGTGCCCCGGGAGGTGGATAGAGTTTCCCAGTTATATGTAGTAGATGAATATGATATTTTCGTTATATTGTATTGTATCTATGTTGAGCGAGAGAATCATCACTTTGTTTATTTGGGAGTCACTCTGTTGTATGCTGTGTGAGATGTAGTTGGGGTTTAAGAATTGTAAAACTTGTATTTTAAATATTGCAGTATTTTATTTTATGTTATCTTTCAGTCAGGCCAAAAGCGAAAAATTTAACCACTATTTTATTGCTTCCGCTATTGTTAATTGCGTGGTTTAACTCTGAGTTGAGCACGAGGCCTGACATTTTTGGTATCAGAGCTTAAGCTGGGATAAGCTCGATTTCTTTTGATCACACTTGAGTCTAGGCACAGTGTTGCTTGTTGCATGTGCATGACTATGTGGCTTAATTGATATGTGATATAATTTTTGTTGTGTGATCTTACCCTCTTAGTGCCTACGTAGATGCTGCCTAGACGTAGGGGTAGAGGTAGAGGGCAGTTTCAGGAAGAATCCGAAGGTCAGAACGAGGAAGTGCAGCATAGTATTCCTCGTCGTGGTCGTGATAGACAGGTTGAGATTGAGATAGACAGCCCGTGTGGATGACATGGAACTGGTAATGGCAAGGTTTCAGCAGATGAATCCTCAGATGTTTAACGGGGATGAGCCTAGTTCCAATGCGGAGTCCTGGTTGCAGCACATTACCAGGTTGTTTGACCGTGTCAGGTATGACGACGAGCGTAGGCTGAGTTTGGCTACGTTTCAGTTGAGGAGAGGTGCTGAGCGTTGGTGGAGAGGTGCTTCTCATGCGCTAGAGGAGACTGGCGCTGGGATTTCGTGGAACACTTTCTGTACTATCTTTTGACAGGAGTATGTCCCTGAGTCCCTGGGAGTGTGAGTTTGATAACCTGGTGCAGGGAACTATGTCCGTGGAAGAGTATGCCCGGAGGTTTTCTTCTCTTCTTGCGTATGTTCCACAAGTTTCTGGCCGAGAGAGGGCGAAAAGAAACAAGTTAGGTTTTTCTTCTCTTCTTGCGTATGTTCCACAAGTTTCTGGCCGAGAGAGGGCGAAAAGAACAAGTTCTTGGAAGGACTGAATGAGGAGTTATATTATTTGGTGTTGGCGGGTCACCGACGAGTTATGCGGATGCGGTGGACAGGGCTATGGATATTGATGAGGGACTGCAGAACCATAGGTCTCGTGTTAGGCCGCAAGTGATGCAAGGTAATCGTCCCATGGTTTCATGGGTGCAACCTTCCCAGTCCGTGCAGTCATCCCAGCCACCCCAGCAAAAGGTAGCCCCACAGTTTGGACACCTCAGGTTTTGACCTCATTGTCGTCAGTTTAAGAAGAATTCTGGTTCTAGTTCTTCTGGCTCGGGCAGTTCTAGCAGCGACAGAGTTCCAAGGTTGACTTTTGTGGCTAGTGTGGAGGAAGGCATCCTACAGCACAGTGTGTAGGTGTGCAAGGTTCGTGTAACGTCTATGGACAGTATGGACACTTTGCGAGAGTGTATCCTTTGTCTGGATCTCAGCATACCGCCGCCCCACCGCAGGGTCGAGGTGTATCGTCTAGAGGTCGTTCTTTTCCTGTTCAGAAGCAGAGGTTGGGAGAGCCTCAGTATAGGCCATTCCAGCAGCCTGGTCCTTCGCGGTTTCTGACAGTCTTCCCAGCCCCAGTTTTCAGGAGCTCAGTTTGCCCAGGTGAATGCCATGATGAGGGAGCAAGCTGAGGACACGCCAACAGGAGTGATCGCAGGTACTTGCTTTGTCTTTGATTTTCCTGCGCATGTGTTGTTTGATACAGGAGCATCGCATTCGTTTATTGCTTATGCATTTGTGGTTGAGAATGGTTTGCATACCACTTCTTTGAGTGATGTTGTGTCTGTTGCAACCCCTGTCGGCGCGAACCTGTACTCCCAAGAGATTTTGTTGAATGGCATTCCTAGGTTTGGTGAGAATGTGTTGTTAACGAATCTGGTTAGGCTTGTGATGTGGGATTTGATTGCATACTGGGAATGGATGTGTTGTCTGGTTATAGGGCCATCGTGGACTATTTTCATGGAGTTGTGCGTTTTGCGCCCCAGTCTGGTGAGAAGTGGGACTTCTATGGTTTTCATTCCCGATCGAAGATTCCTTTAGTCTCTGCGATTGAGATGTTTAGCCTGTTGTCGTTGGAGAATGCTGGATTTATGATCTATGCTTTGGATGTGTCTTCTTCATCGTGTGTGAAGATTAGCGACATACCTGTTGTTCGCAATTTCCCGAGTGTGTTTCTGAAGGAGATTCCTGGTTTTCCTCCGAAGAGGGAAATGGACTTCAGCAGTGAGTTGGTACTTGGTACAACTTATATCTAGAGATCCCCGTATTTTTTAGCGTCTGCTGAGTTGAGGGAGCTTAAGATACAGGTTAGTGCTGGACAAGGGTTTCATTAGACCTAGCATGTAACCCTGGGGAGCGCCTATCTTGTTTGTCAGGAAGAAGGTCGTGTAGATGAGGATGTGCATCGACTTTAGGTAATTGAATAAGGCGACAGTGAAGAATAAGTACCCGTTACCGAGGATCGATGACCTGTTTTATCAGCTAAAGGGTTCGACTGTGTTTTCTAAGATCGATCTGCATTCGGGGTACCATCAGTTGCGCATTCGAGAGAAAGATGTTATGAAAACTGCTTTTCGTACGAGGTACTGGCATTATGAGTTTTTAGTTATGCCTTTTGGTTTGACGAATGCCCCCGCCGTTTTCATGGACCTGATGAATCGAGTCTTTAGAGAATTCATCGATCAGTTTGTGATTGTGTTTATCGATGATATCTTGGTGTACTCTAAGACTCTGATGCAGCACAAAGAGCATTTAAAGTTGGTTCTTCAGACACTTCGAGACTCGCAACTGTATGCTAAGTTCTCTAAGTGCGAGTTTTGGTTAGACAGAGTTGTATTTTTGGGTCATGTTGTTTCAGCTGTAGGTATCTCTGTGGATCCCAATAAGGTAGAGGCAGTTGTTAACTGGGAGCGCCCCAAGAATGTTGCTGAGATTTGTAGTTTCTTGGGTTTGGCTGGCTATTATCGGCGTTTTATATAAGGATTCTCTAATATAGCTAAGCCTATGACGCAGTTGACTCAGAAAGACAAGACGTTTGTTTGGACTGAGAAGTGTGAGAACAACTTTCTGTTGCTCAAAGAGAAGCTAACTTCTGTGCCTGTGTTAGCTTTACCGTCTGGTTCAGGTGGTTTTGTCGTTTGTTCGGATGCTTCATTGAATGGATTGGGTTGTGTGTTAATGCAGAATGTGTTGGGATTGGTGTATGCCTCTCGGCAGACAGCGTAGGTGGATGGAGCTGCTTAAAGATTTTCATTGTGAGATCCAATATCAGCCTGGGAAAGTGAATGTAGTTGCTGATGCATTGAGCAGAAAGGCTCAAGTGGCGATGCTGGCTTCATTGTAGATTTCGAAGGTCCATGAGCATCTAAGCAATACTTGTTGGAGATTTTACCCAGGTGAGGATTATGTTGTGGTGTCTTCTTTTCAAGTTGAGCCACAGATTGTTACGAGCATAAGAGCAGCTCAGAGAACAGATCCATCTATCCATGAGTTGAAGCTGAAGTCAGAGCTGGGCAGTTAGAGGATTATACTGTCTCATCTAATGGTTGTTTGAGATTTTGTGGCAGGTTGGTTGTGCCAAATCTGATCGATTTAAAGGAAGAGATCTCGAGAGAAGTGCACTATAGTAGACACAGTGTTCATCCTGGTACGAGGAAGATGTATCATGCCTTGAAGCAGCATTACTGGTGGACAGGTTTGAAGAGGGATGTGTTGATTTTGTAGCCCATTGTATGAATTATAAGCAAGTTAAGGCCGAGAGGATGAAACCTGGTGGTCTATTGAAGAGTTTGGAGATTCCCCAATGGAATTGGGAACACATAGCTATGGACTTTGTCACATATTTGCCTCGTTCCAGCAGAGGGTGTGATGCTGTGTGGGTTGTTATCGATAGATTGTCGAAGTATGCTCACTTCATTCCCTACAGTTTGACGTATTCTTTTAAGAAGATGGCGAAGCTGTTCATAGGTTTTGTGGTAAGATTGCATGGTGTTCCATTTTCTATCGTTTCAGATCATGATCCGACGTTTACTTCCAGGTTTTGGAAGAGGTTGCAAACAGCTTTGGGTACCAGATTGACGATGAGCACAGCGTATCATCCCCAGACATATGGCCAATCTGAGAGAAACTATCCAGATTTTAGAGGATATGTTGAGAGCTTTTGTGATGGATTTTAGTGGTAGCTGGCAAGATTCGTTGTCTTTGGTTGAGTTTTCCTACAATAACAGCTACCAGGTCACGATTGGTATGGCACCATTTGAATCTTTGTATGGCAGGATGTGCAGATCGCCTGTGTGTTGGAAAGAAGTGGGGGAGAAGCAGCTGTCTTCTCCAGAATTTGTGCAGCAAATGAGAGATCAAGTAGATCTGATTCTCCAGCGAATGAAAACTGCACAAGATCACCAAGCCAATTATGTGAATAAGAGGCGTAGGCCTCTAAAGTTTCAGGTTGGTGATCTGGTTTTCCTGAAAGTTTCTCCTTTTCGCAGTGTTATTAGATTTGGTCTCAAGGGAAAGTTAGCTCCTCGTTATGTTGGATCATATGAGATTGTGGAGAAGATTGGTCCTTTGGCTTATCGGGTGTTGTTGCCGCCAGATCTGTTTTCCTTACATGATGTTTTTCATGTGTCGATGTTGAAAGTATGATCCAGATCGCATGTATTGAGAACTGACGAGGTAGGGTTAGATCGAACTTTGAGTTATGATGAGTGTCCCTTGCAGATCTTGGATAGAAATGAGAAACAGCTGAGGAATAAGACCATTCCTTTGGTGATGGTCCAGTGGAGCAAACATGGTAGAGAAGAAGCTACGTGGGAACCGGAAGAGAAGATGCAGCGTGAGTGGCCGCATCTGTTTGAGTAAGCATTGTATCAGCTTCCAGTAGTTGGTTTGTTTCTTGTTGTTCCCATTAATTGTTTACTTGTGGTTTTCCCAGTTATCTTGAACTCTTGGTTTTGTTGAGTTTCTGTTCAGATCCGGAGTAGTTTGATTTCGAGGACGAAATCCTGTTTTAGTGGGGGAGGAATGTGAGACCCAAGAGTTTATAAGATTAATAGAGTTAATTAATCGGGTTTAACATAGACCAGATTTGTCTTGACCAGATCTGGGATGAGCCAACTTTGAGTTGGTATGCTTGGCAAAGTTATCGGGTCCGTATAAGTCCTTGAATCAGTTCTGGTGAGTTGGAGAATTCCCACGGGAACTGATCAGATGTGAGCGTTGGTCAGCGCTGGGTGATCGCGTTGAGTTATGGCGAAGGAATCTGATATCGAAGGTGTTCAGATGTGAGCCACCGTGTTTCTGTAGCGAGTAGCTAAACTACGTCGTTTGGATTAGTTTGAACGACAGCGTTTTGGCTTAGCGGGGGAGACTCAGATGTGAGTAGCGTTGGTCTTTAGATTTGAGTAGGATCTGAGTTTTGCGATGCTGCTTAGCATTTCAGATTTGAGTAGCGGGTGACGTGACCAGAAGCGGCAGTAGACTCTATGCGACGTCGTTTGATTAAGTCGGGATCTGTTTTGGTGTAGAGTTATATCTGATGTGAGATTCAGATCCGAGCGGGAAATTCAACTTTGAGACTTAAGTTGTCGGTAGGTACTATTCATCAGATTTGAGCAGATTTGACCTTTTAAATAGAGGACTTAGCTTTCGTTCTTTATTATTCAGCTTCGACACTTATAATATTTCCCGATAGCGAATCCTGTCGCAATACCCTAACTACTGTTCACCGAACCTTATCTTCTCCGATTGCCAACGGTAGGCAGCTTCGATTGAAGTAAGAGTAGTAGCACTGGACTCCTCTTACTGAGACGCTTCGTTTGGTACAGCTTTTGGAAGCTTGCGTGAAGCTTGGAGAGATTACGAGACATCTCCCTTCTGTAGTCTGTTAGCATAAGCGCCTGATTACTTCTGCCGTTCAAGTAGCTTGTTGGGTAAACGTTAAGATCCTACCTTTTGCTTCGTTTAGAGCCTTCTGTTGTGTTAGAAGGGTAGGATAGCACTGGTTGAGTTCGTAACTACCAGTTGTAGTTTCTACGCTACTGTCTCTGAGATTTTGTGCGTTGTTGCTTAGCAGGTTCTCGGATCTGCGTTGCTCGAGGATTCGTTGTTGTAATTATATCTTAGAGCTGAGGTACGGATGTGAGCTTGTTTTACAACGTTCTATTTGTCATGGATATGTGTAATTGCTTGATGTTCCGTGGTGCAGTGTATGCTTTGTGTTGCTTGTTGTTATCTGTTGCATCTGCACTCACTCATGTATCATGTTGAGCTCAGATCTTGTTAGCCATGCCTTGTTGTATTTGATCTGTGTGTACCAGGATGCCTGTTTTGGAGGCCGAGCGAGTAACTCCCGTCACCTCATCTCCCTGCTGGGATCTGTTAGCCACTATGAGTGGAGTGGGTAGCTCCCACACCTCATGAGTTGTGCAACAGCAAGTTGAGCTATGTTTTGCATCTGGTACCGTGTGCTGAGACGAGTTTGTAGCTCCCATATACTCACACACCCCTTGTCCATCATTGCTCGCCTTGTTGTATTTGATCTGTGTGTACCAGGATGCCTGTTTTGGAGGCCGAGCGAGTAACTCCCGTCACCTCATCTACCTGCTGGGATCTGTTAGCCACTATGAGTGGAGTGGGTAGCTCCCACACCTCATGAGTTGCGCAACAGCAAGTTGAGCTATGTTTTGCATCTGGTACCGTGTGCTGAGACGAGTTTGTAGCTCCCATATACTCACACACCCCTTGTCCATCATTGCTCAGTTGATCTGTTGATGTCATTGATCTGTTCTTGAGATTCCTTTGGCTCCCTGCCTTTGGTTGTAGCCTCATCTCATGCATAGCATTGCATATTATCTGTTGCTGTCTTATGTTGTTTTTCAGTTGCTCTCCGTACTCGGGTTTGACCCCGTGTCCCTTTAGGGCCGGTGTTTGTTTGCCTGTGTGTGTTTTCAGGTTACCATGGTTTCACCGCCGGTCTGGAGTTGTTCCAGCTGGTAGTGCCCCGGCAGGTGGATAGAGTATCCCAGTTATATGTAGTAGATGCATATGATATTTTCGTTATATTGTATTGTATCTATGTTGAGCGAGAGACTCATCGCTCTGTTTATTTGGGAGTCACTCTATGTTTGTATGTTGTGTGAGATAGTTGGGTTTTAAGCGTTGTAAAACCTGTATTTTGAGTAGTGCAGTAATTTAAATTATGTTATCTTTCAGTCCTGGCCAAAGCGAAAATTTTAACCACTATTTTATTGCTTCCGCTATTGTTTATTGCGTGGTTTAACTCTGAGTTGAGCACGAGGCATGACAAACATTACTTCCTTTAAACTCATATCTAATCAGATCTGAAAATCATCAGGTTTCACTTCTTTTAAAACTCGTTTCTCTTTAAAATCACACTGAGCATCAGATTTGACTACTGGGGCTTATCTTGGAGTGAAAACAGATTCGGATAACAAAATAATACTCGGGTACAAAACAGATCTTAGTAGTGAAAGCAGATTTGGACATAGAAGTGGTATCACTAACATTAAAACAGATGTGGCTAAAGGAACAGTATCGTTAGCGTAAAACAGACTTGGATATGGAAGTAGTTCTGCTGGCGTTGAACAAGTTTGACTTCAGGATTGGTATCTCTAACGTCGAAACAGATTTGGATATGGGATATTGGTGCTAGCGTGAAACATATTTACCTCAGGCTCGGTAATGCTAGCAAGAAAACAGATACGAATGTAGAAATAGTATTTATGAGGGAAACAGACTTGACACGGAAAAACATATTTGACATGTGAAATCAGATGTGACCATAGATACATGTCGCCATCGAGGAAATAGATTAGCAAGAAAACAGATACGACTGTAGAAATAGTATTTATGAGGGAAACAGACTTGACACGAAAAAACATATTTGACATGTGAAATCAGATGTGACCATAGATACATGTCGCCATCGAGGAAATAGATTTGGCAGTGGAACTAGTGCTGCAGCATCACGGATGACATCCAAAGGTACCAGTTCCGCCTATCAAACCAGAACAAAATCCCGATTCGACAAGCATCGCCGATTTCTTGGATTCAAGTCCAGACGCCGCCATTCACCAGAAGGAAGAACTTCATACTCGTACCATAAACTAGAATCTGTAAGCTTAGTGGTGTTTGAAATTAACAATATCTTCATTGAAACATGCTGTAGAGTTTTAAAACAGAAAACATTTCTGTGAACCCGAACTTTCATATTCGTAACCAAGCATGAACATAAACATTGCTATATCTTGGACTTAAACAGGCAAGCAAACACAGAACTGAGGAAAAACAATATATGATTTAATGGTGTAGCAAAGAATCAGCTTTTACTTGTCTTAACACTAGAAACACGAAGATAGCTGGTTCCTGCAGAAATCCTCCTCAAGCAATCAACAACGAGCTCCTTAGAAAAGTTTGAGAGAACGAGAGAGGAAATTCTTTGACAAGTAAAATAAGATTCATTTCCACAAAAATCAGTAGTATACGGCAGTGAGGTTTTAGTAGGTAAAGTACCATGATTAAGCATGGCTTACCATGCCTTTACTTTTAAAATTTGATAAAAACTCCTCTCACTATTTAAATTTTGCAAATTTTCCAAATGATTTTGGAAAGACAATTTGCTCATTAAAATTGAATTCGAACGAAATTTGAAATTTTTTGGTCGTGTTCAGTGGTGATCCATTTTTTACTCTGTGTTATGATCTGTTTTGGTTTTGTGGGCTACTGCTTTTCTTTCAAGGATGAAATCTATTCTAAGAAGGGGAGAATGTGAGGACTGTAATTAGCCGACATAATTAATGCTAAATCGGATCAGTTTAGAGAAGTAATCGTGAGCTGATCTACTGGTGGTAGTTACAGTTCTTAGCATTAATCTTTGAGTTGGATTAGCGTAATGTGTTAAGTCGTAGTCGTTTAGACTCAAGAGCTTCAACCGTGAGTGGAGTAAACTTTACCTGAGCTGAATTTCTTGGGTATTATGTTCAGATTTGTAGCTCTCTTGTGGTTTCTGGCATGATTTATCCATCTTGAGCGGTTGGCCGTGAGCTGTGTATCGACAGTGGTGTGAGCTGTTCTAGCCATGAGCTTTGGTGAGGTATTTTGGTAAGATCTGAGCAAGGTACGATTTAGCTTGCACTAACAGCTTTGAGATAAGGATGTGAACGTATCTGTG
The DNA here is from genome assembly GCA_001598015.1 of Dorcoceras hygrometricum. Classification (NCBI taxonomy): domain Eukaryota; kingdom Viridiplantae; phylum Streptophyta; class Magnoliopsida; order Lamiales; family Gesneriaceae; genus Dorcoceras; species Dorcoceras hygrometricum. The sequence goes on from KQ995711.1 coordinate 59,093, forward strand.
TGTGTACTGATTGATAGGATCAATTAGGATCGAAAATAGACGTAGGAGTTCAGAAGGGGGGGTTGAATGAACTTCTATGGATTTTAATTTTTCGAAACCTTAAAAAAGATTTTACAAGCCTTCGCTAAACTCAGCTATGAGTTACCAGACCTGAGGCTCTCAATTTAAATCTGTTCGCTCGGTTAACAATAAATTGTGCGGAAATAAACCGATTGAGTAGTGAACAGTTAATAGAAATAAATGCGATGCAAATAAAGTAAAAGTGCAGGGATCAAGAGTTTGTTTATGGAAGTTCGGATATCAAATCCTACGTCTCCCCTTCTTCCTTTGCAGGAAGGTTCCACTAGAAGACTCTGATGAATACAGACACTGTAGACACCCAATCACTGAGACTCGCTCCAAGTGAACTCCTAGCTCCCACAACCAAGCAGATACACTGCTGTTTACAATCAAATAGATTTTCGAACTGCTTCAAGAAGCACATTCATTACAGACTCAATATGAATAATACAATGAACAATGTTTTGAGTATTGTAGTTATCTCGAAGATAAATCTAATAAGAACAAAGGAATGTTCTTCGAGATTAAACACTGGGACTTAGAATATTTTTGACCACTTGAAAATTCCCAGAAATTTGAGAGCTTGAGAGTATGCGAGATAAATCAATCGAGAGCTTCTCTGTTTGAAATCGTCAACTATTTATACTCTTCAACTTGAACGGTAAAAAAAAGAGTAGCTAGTAGATTCAAACCCCTTTGCAAATCTTCATCGTATCTCCATTAATGCTATGCAAAGGTAAGTTGCGCTTGTCATGGATTAAATTACTTATATACCAAAGCGGGTGAACATCGTATCAATCACTCTGCGTGCTTTGCAATTTTTCCCAAAATAGCTTTGATCTTGTTTCCTTAATTCAAGCTGTGACCGTTTGATTCTCCCAAATAATCAACTGATAACATCTGAAGACATCCGAACCTCACATCTGCTAGAACATTGAAATCTGAATACAACTCTCTTTTCCTTTGTGAAAAGTTACAAGATGTCTCTTTACGTAAGCCATCACATCTGAAATATACCCCTTTGTGTCTTTTACTGATTGATTCTTTCTCACATCTGAAGTACTCTGCTTATAAGAATATCCTTCTTTTTGTACTATAACATAGTCAACGCTCTCTTTTAGATCTGAAATACTGTACTCTCCTCATAATATTGAAATACTGTCAAATCTGAAATCTGAAAACCCCTGTGTGGAGTCTGTTCACATCTGAGTCTGTTACTGATAACATCTGAAAATCTCGGATCTGAAAAATAACATCTGAACAAACATACCCGGATCTAGTACCAAAGTCTCTGAATCAAATCTGAATACCCTCAAATCTGAAATCCTGACCTGGTAACTGAAATAACCCGAATACTCAAATATGATAAGCTCTGAATCGAAATCTTCAACTCGATAGCTGAGATCTGAGTAAACTGTTCCCAAATCTTTCGGATCTGAAAATACATAACTGTTAACCATGATAACTGAGTGTCCAGATCTGATTTTTAAGATTCAGTTCTTATCTTGTTTTTGTTATCACCAAAACCTATAAATTTTATCTTAACACCGATGTTGAACTGCGGCTGTGTGCTGATATTCCGAGCCATGTGCATTGCATGACTTGATATCGTAACTGTTGTATGTATTGTATGCTGCTATACGATTTTGATGATTTGCATACATATATATCATGTTGAGCCCGAATCCTTTGGAAACCGATTTTGATGATTGAATAGTACCAATAGAATTTTTTTTAAAATAAAATGAGGTGTCATCTGGCTCCCATAACCTTGACTCCCCGCTGCGAGTGTTCCCATGAGGACCAGTGGGTAGCTCCCACCTCTCAAATAGCTGAAAGGCACCAGTTGGGTTGATATTGATGATTATGCTACTGATACTGCATGTGGGAACGACACGGTAGCTCCCATACTCTCACATGCATTGTGACCACTAATATATTTAATTTCCAACGGAGTCGTCGTGCTTTGGATCCCGATGATTTCGTTAAACCTCTCATTCATTGCACAACATGATATATTGCATGTTTTATTCGATTGATGTATTATGCTTGTTTTTCGTAGTGAGGTTTGACCTCGTTTGTTTTCCTTTAGGGTTTCTTTGGTCGTGTGTTTGACCACTGCAGGTTTTTAGGTATCATTTGGTCCGGGTGATGCGTCAGCTGGTGGATCCCCATAGGCGTTTGATGTACCAGTTATATATATATTGTATCGAATCATTGCCAGGGTGCCTATGCAACTGTTCTATTGCTGATTCGACTATTGTTGTGAGGACTATAATTTGCTAAGTACGATTTATTAGCTAATTAAGTTTTTGAGTATCGGGTTTTCAGATGTTGGGTGAAATCTGGATACTCAGATGTGCCCTGGTGTGTTTGCGTGAGTTGTTGCAAGCAGGGAGCTAAATGCTGTCGTTTTGAGCGCTGGTCAGATGTAGCGTTGCTGGAGGTAATGCAACGTCGTATTGTGTTTTCAGAAGTGACGCTAGATAGAGGGATCTGTTAGCGGGCGTGAACAGTTGTAAGCTTTTGCGTGAGGAAGTCAGTGATGGTTAGTTGTCCAGAGTCGTTCAAATGTCAACGATGGTCAACGGTGCTGATTGATGAATTCAACAGTGACCAAGATTTGAGGAGCGCTAGCGGGACTTGATGCTACGTCGTTTTGATAAGTTAGCACGACGTCGTTTGCTGTTGCGTAGTAGAGAGTAGCAAATTCTGATTCGAGACAGCTGAGGCCAGTTGCAAGAGACTTCTGCTTTAGAGTGAAAGTTGTTTTGTACCAAGATCTGAGTTGGGGAGAGATCTGAATTAGTCGCTGATGACTTCTGTTGTAGTTTTGACTGGAGATTTAAATGCAAGTGCTGACCGACACTTAGAGCATTTCGAACGTTAGATTTTCTATCTTCTTCCCTGATAACCTTCGATTTCTACTGTTCATCCTAACCCAATTTCCATCGATTGCCGTCGTTCTTCGCCGCTGCTTGGAGCAAGATTGGTAGCGCTGAGCTCGTCTTCTCTAGGGCTTTTGATTAGTACCAGTTTGGAGACTGAGTTGCCGGATTTGAGTAACGCGAAGTTGCTGTAGTGCTTGAGTGTCTTCGCGATTGTGGAACAGTAGTACTTCTGTTCTTTAACAACCTTGGGTAAGTGATTCTTTACCGATTTAAGCTTCTTTGAGAGCTGAGTAGTGCTCTGTAGGAGCTAGGTAGCCGATTTAAGTTACTGGGCTTTAGAAATTAAGCTGTTCGAGTTCAGAATTGTGTTGATTTTGAGGTATCTTAACCGATTCGAGCTTGTAGTAGCTTATGCTGAGTTGCCGTGGAGCTGCTAGGGCAGTGGACTTGAGTTGGTTACTGCACCCTTCTTGTTGTAAGATCTGTTGAGTGTGAGGTACGAATTGAGCTATATTAAGCAGTTTCTATATCAGCTTTGAGAATATTTCTTTCGTGTATTAACTGTTGTGTTTGTATTGACTGCTGAGTGATTGTATCATATCTGTGTTATGCGTGTAATGTTATGCATTGATTAAGCATGAGTCTGTTGTGCATTCATGCATGCATATTGAGCCTGATTCCTTTGAAATCCAAATCCCTTTGCACGTTGTGATCGGGCGACTGAGTTGTCGTGCCTGAAAGGTCCAACGTTGATGTTGATGTGGTGGCAAGCTGAGTCGTTGTGCCTGAATACCACACTGCCTTGTGATGGTCGGCTGAGTCGTCGTACCTGAAGATCTCAAGATGATGATGATTGATGAGATTTGCACAGCTGGGTCGTTGTGCTATTTTGTTGCCTACAGATGATTCTTGGTAGCCCTTTCATGCATTGCACGATAGATATATTGCATTGTCTGATATGATTTATGCTTTTATTGTGCTCTTCGTACTGAGGTTTGACCTCGCTTGTTTTCCCTGTTTTGGGCTGCCTTGGTTTGTGTTGGCCTTGGCAGGTTCTTCAGGTAACCAAGCTGGACAGAGTGGAGCTTCAGCTGGTCGATCCCCTTTCTGAATTGAGTCCCAGTGTAGTAATAATTATATTGAGCCAGGGGATGTCCTGTGCCTCTAATTATGTTGGGGATCGGGTGTTGTATTATTAACTGTTGTTGTTTGAGTTTTGTGTTAGAGTAGATGCCCAACTAGCCAACTTGTGGCGTGTGGGTTTTATAGACTCTTGTACAAACAGTCTTTATATATGATATTCGCATTTACTTATATGGCATTCTTTACTTTCATTATGTGTGTAATGATTTACAATTGCGTTGAGTAAAGACCTAGAATGCACTAAAGCGTATGTTAGATGTGATAGTGGGTATGACGGCTATCATGAAACACATCTAATAGTCGCTGTGTATTCTGAACATGTTCCTAGTCAATTGGGCCGTCAAAATGAGGATAAGGCCACCCGAGTTCGAGACTAGTATCTGCGATGCAAAGTACCATGTTTCATTGGTAGGGAACATTGTGATGTTCTGAGCATCCAGATAGATAGTGACCTGGTGATCTATCGAACTACCCTC